>OZ022251.1:4309199-4385199 GCA_963978915.1 Caenorhabditis parvicauda | reverse complement strand
GAACATAATTAGAAGATATTTGACCATCAAGTCTAACAAAACCTTTCCTATCACTCAAGAAATCTGAGAACCAGTTGATTAGTAAGGACGGAAGTCCATAGGTGTGAAGTTTATGGATTAGGAAAGGGTGAGGAACTGTATCAAAAGCCTTGGAAAAATCGAGATAGATTACATCGGCCCATCCCGAATGAGAAATAAGGTCAGTACAGTGATTAGAGAACTGCAAAAGTTGAGTACTACAGGATCTACCACTGAGAAACCCGTGTTGATCTTTTGAAAGTAGTTCGGTGTACAACATCCTAATGTTGTAGGCTATAGTTTTTTCCATGACTCTGGAGATTGGGTCGGAGATGGAGATTGGTCTATAATTTCCGGGATCGGAACGGTCACCCTTTTTGAAAACCGGAGTTATGAAAGAAGTTTTCCAAGCCTTAAAGGAGTGCTCGGATTGGTAAGCTTCAGTGAATAAAAGAGAGAGTGGCAGGGCAAGGGTTAATGCGCATTTTTTAAGAACATATTGAGAGATGTTATTTAACGAAAAATTGATTTTAGGATCTAATTTTGACATTATACCATACAGAATATGAGGACTGAAGTCCGGGTGATTATCAGAATCTTTCCCATAAGGGCCATGAGGAAGCTTAGTGTAAGAGGAATGGAAGCTCTTAGAAAATTCAGATACAAATATATCGCACTTGGCTGTTGTAGAGGTTGTTTTGGTACCATCAGAAGAAAGTAGGTACTTGCTCGAGAAGTTACTAGTTTTAATACGACTCGAAATAAAACTACAAAATTTATGATACGAACACTCTTTGAAGATATTCTGATCATGTTCGCGTGTGCACTTACGCAGGTACTTTTTGAGACTCTTCAATTTGGAATTTTTGTGCTTTCTGTTGATTTCATTATGGCAACTTCTTAAGTGAACTGTGAGTCTGCGAATTCGGGACTTAACACTACGAACAGTTAATTTGGGCTTGTTGGTTTTTCTCGAAACAGGAGAATTTTCAGTCAAAACCGAATCTATAAAAGTAACAAACTTTTCATATTTTTCATCCAGATCTGTAAAGTGGCCAAAGAACCAAGCCCAATCAACATTTGCAAATATCCTATTAACGTTATCATATTTACATTTCTTGATATTGACAAAAAGTTTGTTAGAAGTCTTGCGAGTAGGTGACAATTTACATTTTGGGATAGTGAATTTGGTGGCAAAAGCAGCATGATCAGACGCTAACATGTTACCTAAGTTAGTTGGAGTGGTGAAGGACGAGGGTGTAGATGTTAAGAGCACATCAAGAAGTGTACCCAGGCCATTAGTACTAGGTCTTGTTGTAAAATCAACTAATTGTGAAAGAGAGAAAAAATTAACTAATTCTACTAGTGATTTGCATCGATACATGAAATCTGCGCTATCAACCCACTTGACCTTTGGAAGGTTCAAATCTCCTAGGATGGTAACTGAGGTGAGATCTTTGAAAGAAGATGAATTATTCAGAATTTTTGTGAAAAGAAATTCCTGCTGATTTGCGTTAGTGAATGGAGGGCGATAAATGGCATAAAAAAGATGATTGATAATCTTGAAAGCAATAGTATCAGAAAAATGGGATTCATAACTTTGGTCTAGGCACGGCAAGGCAACCTCGAAGACAGGAATATTCGTTCTATAGATTACAATAACACCACCACCTCTTGTTTTCTTGGAATTTGGTTGACGATCGCATCTAATAAAGTCACAATCAATTTGCAGTTCTTGTAAAGTTGAGTGTATATAAGAGTCAGGGATAGTCTCGTCCAGGAATGTTTCAGTTAAGACCAATATGTCAATAAAGTACGTAGGAACAAGTGCCAGTGCCAACTTCAGCTTTTCTGTATTCAAAATGCTTCTAATGTTACAACAAACGATTTTTAATTCAAGAAACAAAGCCGAGCTTCCTGATGATGAATCAGTTGGCGGGCAGTGTCCCTAGTTAGCTGAAGTGGCACGCTTGTCACCAGACTTAGAAGGAGTCAATGGACGTTCGTGAACCAGTCTAATCTCCTTGAGGTCACGTACATCGTAGCGAACTACCCCAGCCTCCTCATTTTTTTGAAGACGGACCTGCGCAACTCGTACAAACGGTTGAGTTCCGGTTGCGTCAGGTCTCTTCTTAAACGAGGAGGTGGAGCATCTGCATGCGCCGACATGACCCCTTTGGTGTTCTCAAAGTAAAGTTCCTTCAGAGGTTTGAAGGCGGTAACAATGAATTTGTTACGAGCCTCCTCTGAAGTGAACTTTACCTTCAGGACCCGTGGAGATGTTGACGGTTTTTTTGGGTTATGGCGAAAACACGTCACTAACTCATCCTGAAGCCCGATTTTTCGGCATACTTCATTGATAAGTTTGGTGTCAGCTTCGGCACCCACCTCATTACCAGTGTCGGCTAGGCGCTCGACAACAGCAAAATAGGCCTTTTTGGCCATTTGCTCTGCCAAGCGCTTCGCCTCTAGAGAGGCAAGCGCTTGGTCTAACACCAAACTTCTTGGCGATCCTTTAGTTGAGGCCGTGGTTGATGCACCCATGTCCATCTGCTCACACTGATCGTGAGAAGCATTAGAACATTGGTTCATGAACCTCGCTTCGCTCAATTTCAAAGATTCGCTCAAGTTCACATTGAGCCTGTTGATTTGGAGTGTGTTCTCTCTTAGGAACAACACCTCTTTCTCCAGAGCCTCATTTTTGCTTTCAGAACAAGCAAGAGCCTCAGTGAGACACCTAACTTTATCTTCAAGCAAAAGGTTGTTCTCTTTTGAAAGAAGGAGCTGTCCTTTGAGAGAACCGGCGTGAGGAGTGCTTGTGGTCATAGACGCCTTACTCTTTTTTATGCCGCCTGTTGCTGCAACACGACCTCTCAAATATCCCGAACGAAGATATTTTCTCCGAGGGGAAAAAGATGGGGAGACGTTGGAGCAACCGGCGCCATTTTCGACTGCCAAATTTTGGCTATTCCCGCGTTTCCGCGAGAGACCTTTATCAGCAGCGAGCAAGGGCTCATTCGATGGCCCAACCATTGAATAATGATTCTAAACAGAGGAAAGGAACAAATAATCAGTCCAAAGACCGAAAAAAGTGAAAAATTGAGAATTAAAAGAAAAAGAAAAACGAGACAGGCAGCGCCAACGCGGAGCGTCGGAATTTTCGAAACTTTTCATTCCATCTTCCACATATATCGCTAGAAGCATGGACGTTTTCAAATCTCAATTTTGCAGAATGAGTACGGTAACTCTCACAACGAACAGTTAGATCTTTGTGGATTTAATTTATTATTCTTACTTACAGTTCATTGAAATTAAAGGCGCATCACTTAATCGTTCTTGTGTTTCAAGGCGAAACTGCTACAGTACTAAGTAACCGATTTACGGAGGCCAGATTTTTTTACAGGTAGAGGAAGTTATGTGTCTTCTTCCGATTTATCTTTTCTCATAATTAATAGATGACGCTAATTTGTACTACATAAGTTTGTTCTGTAATTTGTTGTGTATTCTATCAATTTCAGATCAATGCACGTTATGGATTTGCTGGAAAACTATCGAGAGGCTGAAAAGGAGTACAGAATGCGTCGGAATTGGAGGGATGAGAAGAAGGTTTCTTTTTCTTCATGCTCAACTAAATTTTATTTTTAGACCGAATCGCCAAAACCAAGACCAATTAGCTTCAGAGAAGAGAAGAAGGTTTCTTTTTCTTCATGCTCAACTAAATTCTATTTTTTAGACCGAATCGCCAAAACCAAGACCGATAATCTCTCAGAGAATGTTCGCAAAAGTTGCAGTGAGTGGATATGAGGATCATGACGATCAAATGGAGTTGGATTTGCTTGAATCGGATCAATTCATGGAACGGGGTACCAATCATCCACCAAACGACACGAACGTGAGTGCTTTTGACAGCTTTCATAATAATATTAGGTTGTCGATTAAGTCCCCGAATTTTTCGGGGTGTTTTCGAGTGCACATCCTGGCTTTCCTAGACAACAACCGCCCCCCTCCCTCAGTGGATTGTTATTATCGAGTCTTCTCCTTGCTAGTAGTCTAAGTGAGTCTTCACTCAGTTCCATTGATTGGTAATGGTAACCCTGTTTTTCCGCGGAAATTTTCGCGTCCGTTATGCTTTGCTATTTCTTCACGTTTCTGACTCCAACCAAAATGGAGCCAGGGATGGTCTTCATTAAACGTACGACTAGAATCTCCTCTCTGCTGGTACAGTCAACAAATCGTACACTCAAATAAATGAAAAGAGCTACAACCTCGAACATGTCCCAAGGTCAGATCGTCGGTCTGAGATGATTATTGACTAGCTACTTGAAGCCGTGGAGGCTGAGCCATGTGTGAGTACTCGTGAATTGGAGCACATATTTGGCTCCAACCATTCCACAATTGCTGAAAACCTCAGGCCTGTCAACAAGAAAAAGACGCTCGAAAGATGAGTAATCCATGATATCACCAATTTTGATCGAATTCGGAGGGTCGACATGCCGATGTCTCTGCTCACCTCTCAACGCCGTTTTCAATGGCATCACCATATCATCACTGGAAATAAGAAGTGGATAGTTCACTCTAATGTTGTACGGAAGACCGCTTGTGTAAATGCCGATTCCCCTGCTCCAGACGTTCCCAAAGCTGATTTTCATGGCAAAAAATGATGCTCTAAGTCTGATGGTCCGTTCGTGGTTTAGAGTATTGAAAGATCTCAAAGGCTAGTACTACTATAAACAGTGAACTCTATGTTCGTCAGCGACAAGCCCTCAAAGCTCATCTCATTTCTACTCGCGGAGCCGATGCAAAAATCTATCTTCAACACGACAACGCTCGACCCTACGTTGGCAAATTAACCAAGACTGAGCTACTCGGTTACGGTTGGATCGTCTTTTCCCACCCACCCGATAGTTTTGATCTAGCCCTATCTCATTTCTATATGGTCTTGGCCTCCAAAGATATATCGATAGAAATAATTACGTTGATGTAGCCGAGGTCAAATCCGCGCTCCGCAACTTCTTCCAGTCATACGGCGAGACCTGGTATCGCCATGGCATTGAGAAGCTACCCCAACGTTGAGAACAAGTCATAGATAGTGATGGCCAAAATATATAATATCACCATTGTGCACTGTTGAGATAATGATAAAAGAAATTTTCTACAAAAAATTCGGATACTTAATCGACAACCTAATAGACAGGTTATTTCGGAAAAATCTCTGAATAGTGCGCTTCTATTCACAGTTTCAGGTGTTGGACATTTTGGCGTTTGGTTTAAAAATGGTTGAGTCACCGAAAGAGATTCAGCAGACTTTGATGGTAAATTTAAATATGTATAACAAGATTAATATTTCTGTTTCAGACTTCATTGGGTAAAAAATCACTGGTGGCCTATCCTTCAATACAGACACCGCAAAGACTATCTACAGTGGTTCCGAAGAATCCTCAGCGAAGCTAGTGGCAGGACTTGGAGTGACATCTGTGGTGAGTTGCTAATTATCAAAATTCCTTGTTCTGATGTCATTACACACGTTCAGTATATGTTTTTGACATCATGTTTACAGATGCAAGTGATGTGCTCCAGAATCAATAAGAGAAAACGGGTGTCTTCGAAAATCTCACCAAAGTTGAGGGTTAAAAACCGGCCGGCTGTATTCAGAAAATACGAACTTCAAGTAGAAACCTTTGATATGGGTTTGTACATGTACGATTTTGTGTGAAAATCGAAAATTCAGAATGCGAGACTGTTGACATTGCAGAGAAGATTGCCAGCGCTCCGGCTACGTCTTCCTCGTTGGACTCCGTCAAACGCTATGGACGACTGTTTATCAATTCCGTGAGATATTGAGAAAAAGAGCTTTCTCAGTTACTCGTTACAGAATATGACGAAGGAACTAAGTGGCATGTTCACCACCAGTGATATTCCTCACCACCAGCACGTCACCTTCCGAAAAGAATATGAGACTTTTGATTCAACAATATTTGCTAGTTGAGATCTATCGTTTGATAGTAATCACTATGTATCCCGTTCGAATTTGAGAGAGTTCTCACGCTTCGAATCAACCCTATGAAAGAACATGTTTCACATCTTTTAAGTACTGAAAAACCACAATTACAACCCAATTTGACGTGGTTTTATTGTTTTTCTCTGTTTTCGGATATACGTAACTTTTCCGAAAAATTTATCAAATTTTGGCTGCTTCATCCATGTTTTCATGAAAAAGCAATGAAAGAAGTGAAAAAAATAGTTTTTACACATTGAAATCACTATCATTCTATGTAAAATTTTTTCTGATCAGGATTAAAGCAAAAATCTCCAGAATTGATGCAAAATGAACGAAAATAGACAAAAATAGTGAAAATAGGACCGAAAAAAAGAAGAGGAAGCAAGGAGAGCGCACAGTACAGTATTTCTCTTTCATTCTTACTTTTTTTTCTCCATGTTATTTTTTAATGTTTTTCACATAATTCAGCTCATTTTGCATCGGTTTTAAAAAACAAAAAATTATTTCGGAACAGAAAAATATTTTACATCGATTGGTAATAGTCATGTCTCGATGAAGATGTTGGAACTTTGCTATGGGATATATTTTCCTTAAAATTAACTTTTTAATAAACTGTTGCGAGTGAACTACAGTAACTCGCATAGTTAACTTTTGACCCACCTCGTATTTGACCTTTCCATGTCTAGTTTGGTTATGTTTATCCCGGTGGCTCCGCCCTTTCATGGCCACGCCCCCCTCCGGATCCACTACTTAAACTCTCGATTATCTTATACTTTGCTTCTGTTACTTCTACTAATAAAGTCATCAAATTGGACGGCTACCCACATCTTCCTTACGATACAACAGTGGCGATCAGGATTGAAGACAGGACAACGAAGGGAAGCAGTGGACCGGTCAATCAGAAGTAAGGGAGCGTCTTGGCGTCAACAGACTAGAAGTATCCCGCACAGAAGACCTGGAGTGACATCGCTGCCAAGTCGTAGACATGGTTCCGACATCGCTGCCTAGTCGTAGACATGGTTCTGACATCGCTGCCAAGTCGTAGACATGGTTCCGACATCGCTGCCAAGTCGTAGACATGGTTCTGACATCGCTGCCAAGTCGTAGACAAAGTTCTGACATCGCTGCCTAGTCGTAGACAAAGTTCTGACACCGCTGCCTAGTCGTAGACAAAGTTTTGACACCGCTGCCTAGTCGTAGACAAAGTTCTGACATCGATGCCAAGTCGTAGACATGGTTCTGACATCGCTGCCAAGTCGTAGACATGGTTCTGACATCGCTGCCAAGTCGTAGACAAAGTTCTGACATCGCTGCCTAGTCGTAGACAAAGTTCTGACACCGCTGCCTAGTCGTAGACAAAGTTCTGACACCGCTGCCTAGTCGTAGACAAAGTTCTGACATCGATGCCAAGTCGTAGACATGGTTCTGACATCGCTGCCAAGTCGTAGACATGGTTCTGACATCGCTGCCAAGTCGTAGACATGGTTCCGACATCGCTGCCTAGTCTTAGACGAACTGCCGAATTGTCAAATTTCCATTCTCGAAAAACACTGTTTTATTGCAGGTGGTCCTTGAGCAGAATAGTGACAGAGATCAAGTTTCCTACAAGAAGTACCCCGATCCAGAAGCCGAAATCAGTGGATGAATAAGTTTTTATGTAGTTTTGTTAAATAAATATTCTATTTATAAAAGTGTTATTTTGAAAAGGAGCCCAAATCGGAAGCAAAAAAAGTCAAATGTGATCTGGCCTCATTCACATCTGTTCTGGCCAAAAACAAGTCAGATCTGGCCCAGAAGACAGCAGATCGTGCCAACGCCGCTGTCTTCCAAAACAGATCTGATGTGCTCTCGGCCAGATCTGATGCGCTTCGCCGCCTCTGAGAAGTGGGCGGAGGATTTGTCAATTAATAATATGATGATATGGTCTCTGGCCTCCGACGATACAATGGATGGAAATGAATACGCTGATGTAGCCGAGGTCGAATCTATACTCGGCAACTTCTTCAAGTCATACGGCGAGACCTGGTATTGCCATGGCATTGAGAAGCTACCCCAACGTTGGTAACAAGTCATGGATACTGATGGCCAATATATACAGTGTGGACAGAAAATACAGGAATGGTACACGAAGCTCCGCTACTCGAACAAGATTCTAGATTACTTTCTGAAATTTTGGTCTATTGTAGCCAACACTATTCTCCACAAGTGTACTAAATTTCATCCTGATTCATTAACTTCGAAACAGTGTATGATGATTTGATTGAAAACAGTGGATTTTCAAGTGGACATAAAATAGAGGAACGTTACTGTAATTTGAAGGTTAACGCTCGGAATTTGGAATTAATGATGAAAATGACACGTTATAAAGTTTTTTTAACAATTGATATTTTTATTTTCATCATTCCGACAATTTTGACAGAGTTACAAGCAAATCTTGTCGAATATCACCATTGTGAATTGTTAAGATATTCAGAAATGAAATTTTCCTCAAAAAAAAATCGGGCTATAGCCAGCAGATTTCATTTTTCGGTGGTTTCCGAAATTTTCCAAGAAAAAAAACGGCAAAGAAAAGACGGGAGAGAGAGGGAAAGAGAGAAGAGAAAGAAAGAAAGAGAGAGTGAGAGAGAGAGAGAGAGAGAGAGAGAGAGAAAGAGAGAGAGGGAAAGAGAGAAGACAATAAAAGAGAGAGAGAGAGAGAGAGAGAGAGAGAGAGAGAGAGAGAGCGAGAGAGAGGCAGAGAGAGAGACACAGAGAGTTTTCATGAAAGAGTAAACGTGACGTGGGTTTTCATGAAAGAGTAAACGTGACGTGGATGAATCATCTCTTCCCAGTAGTAACCTGAACACATCTATAAGCAGTTGTCTCAAGCAGAGTGAGTTCTTGTTTCCGGATATTCACAGAAAGATTGTGAAACTTTTTCAGATGAAGTTGCTCTATTCCTTTTCTTTCTTCATCTTTCACAATTTCCTCTTCGTTTCCTCTTTTCATGATTTTGTCAGTGAGTTAGATTTGTTTTTATGGATTGACACCAGACCGAAACTGTTTATTCTGACTAGTTCTGAGTTCTGAGCTGAGTTACTTGTGACGTGTCAGTTCCAAGCAAAAATACTATTTCAGTTCCTTATTCTGCTTTGACTGGCGAGAAACCTGTGGTTATAAACCATGGATACCGACAGTGCAAACGAGATGTTGCCTGTGAAGAAGGAACTCAGTTTTGTGGCAAACCGTATTCAAAGTACAGTTTCAAGCAAGACGACGTAAACTTCTGCTACCCACGTCAGTCGAACTCACTCTAAAAAATAAAATGTTCGATTCGGTAAAAGTTCCGGTAACGGGAGAACTTTCCGGGAACTTTTCAGAGAACTTTACACGCCAAAAGTCAGGAACTTTAACCAAATCTTTCACCGGAACTTTCACCTTTTAACCGCATCTTTCACCGAATCTCACACATTTTTACCGGAACGTTCATCAAATCTCACACATTTTTACCGGAACTTTCACCAAATCTCACACTTTTTAACTGGATTTTTGCCACAATTTTGCTTCAAATCCTTCAAAACGTTCACTTTCAACAGAAACACATCATGGTAGCACACATTTATTGAACAAACACAAAAAATTTAAATAACTCCGGGCTTTGAGCGACGGTTGTAGTAGTAGGTGTACTGTCGCTGCATGGCCGTGGATCTTCTTGTCCCTCAGGTGTTCATTGGTTTGTAGGTCTGAAAGTCAACAATTATTGAAGAATCGGAAAGAGTTAATTATAGTAAACGATTGTCGTATTTATTTTTGTCGAAAATTTCACTACCGACTGTGAAGAATAAAAACCTTTCACATATTTTTTTTCAAACATGCTCGAGAAAGATTCTTGTGCGTGATGAAAGCGAGAGATGCAACGATTTCAGCTAATCTTACTCACTATAACATGCCGATAATTTAACGAGCAATAATTCCGTTAAAATTCAAAGTTGAAAACCATAGTTTAGTAATTTTTCTGTCACAATCTTGGTCAATAATGCATTTTTCAACAATGGTAGTAATTAAAAAGTTAACAATATTCCAATTTCAGTTCAATTTACCGCTTTACCAAAATTTTCCGTTAAATTTGAAATATTAGCTGATTTAACGATTAACGGATTCGTTAAATTTGGAAAAACTGTTAATTTAACGATTAACGGATTCGTTAAATTTGAAAAAAATCGTTAATTTAACGATTAACGGTTTCGTTAAATCGAAAATTTCGTAACCAGCCCTGGTACAAATAGAACAAAATAAGTCAAAGTCGCTACATCGTAAGAGCGTGTGGTAGTTTGCTAAGTTTTATTGGAGTTTGTAGAATGAAAAGAAATATGCAAAAACTCACTCTTTGCTCTTCTTCCTAATCGTGAAGAACATCCTATGATGTCACACCAGACTTCGATGTTCTGACGCTTGTCCTGACTTTATCCTGAAAAAAATTTTGAATATTATCAAAAATTATGTTTCAATCTGGAAAACAAAATCACACTTCCGTGAATACTCAGGTCGTTTACAGTTTCGTACAATAGCTGATCACCTAACAATTCAATCGTTCATAAAACAAAAAAGCGATTTCCTTTAAAAATTCCAATTGAATTGTGGGATAGATGTACTGAAACAAATAAGAAAACATACCAAGCTCTTCTGAACATCTTGCCGACGTTGATTGTTCGCTGCTGACTTTTGTCCTGAAGAATAATTTGAATTTAGAGCTACAAAATGTACACACTGATTGAATTCGGTAGAAAAAAATGGTTTTCAATTAAACGCATCACATCGCACTCGCCATTATCCTTTGGTTCACTATTTAAAAATTCTAAAGTGTCCCAGAAAAGTTATCATACAAATTGTCGATTTCTGGTTTACTTTGAAACAACGCGAATATGACAACGGGTGCGGTATGCGTACTTAGTCAGAGTGAAAACTTACACGAATGTAGCTGCCGGTATTTTCCAGTTGATTGCAGCTCCAGAATACAAGCCACTTGAACAGCCGCGAGCATTTTGTACCTAAAAATTGTGATAAATCGGGAAATTATACAAAATGGCTTCATCTTTACTGCAAGAATGATGATTTAGAGGTTTTTTTTAAAAATCATATATGAAAGATTGAGCATTATAACACATTATGATCATTAACTAATAGAAGAAAAAAAGAAATAGGAATTTTTTTAAACAAGTTTCGAAAACATATTTACGGCAGTAATGACTCTTCTTTGCAAGACCTATGCGCCTTTATACTTTATTGTAAATTTACGAATTAATTTTCTTTTCTTTTTTATTTCAACTATACGCACTAGAACGATTCAAAGAAATGGCCGAAACGACCTAAAAGAATGATGAAAGGATTGAAAAAAAGAGAATAAAAACGACTAAAAACAACACTCCACCTAACGACGCCAGCATGCTTTACGAAGAACGATTATATTTTTTTATTTTACTGATTTTTCGTGTTTTGATGCGAAAGTCAGTTCTTTTTTTCGCTGAAAACTTCAGAATGATTTTTATAGACAGTTAAACTAATTTGGCCGCTCGGTAGTGTCCAAGATGATAGTAATATATGTAACCGGTAAAAATAAATTTTCAAACAAAAAAAAATACACTGACAACTGAGTATCCTGTAAAACTGAAAATGAACCGATAAATTTATTATAAATAAGATTCATCTTCATGCTCCTGGTATATACACCCAATTTCATTCAAGAGTAGTTGTAAAAACCGAATTTTCCGGGTTTACAGTGAATTCTGATGTGCAAAAGTCAAAACTGTAGCGGTTTTTGAACCGTATACTATCAGCGTCTAGCTTTCGTTCATATATAACAGTGTAGGTACACACATTGATCGGTTAACGTCTACGGGTGGATGAATTCATGTTTTTAAAGATACCCAAAGTGATCAGAACTTACTTTCACGGGGTAAAATCCCTCCCCACTGACATAATATTAAACCTAATGTTCCGTGTTTGGAGTGAGAAATGATGAATAACGATTTGGATCGTCAAAACCGAACTTTACCGGAACTTTCATTTTGTTCAGAACTTTACCGGAACTTTCATCTTTCAGGAACTTTACCGGAACTTTCATCACTTTTTCCCAATTTCCCAACTTTACGGGAACTTTCACCGAATAAATTTTTTTATTTTTTAGAGCAGATCCTAATTCGAAATACAAAATGATTTCAGTTGATCCGTACTATCGTATTCATCGAACTAATATTGAATGTCACTCAAAAAGTGGTAAGTAGCGAGATGAAAAGAAAGGGAAAGAGAGAAAGAGAGAGAGAAAGAGAGAGGGAGAGAGAGAAAGAGAAAAAGGGAGAGAGATAAATGGTTCAGACTGTTCGCCCACGCAGATCTGCTCTGATGAATCTGTAGAATACCGGATGGTTCATAACTCTTTCAAGCTATGTATGGATGTTGTGTGTACTGAAGGAAATACCTACGTAAACAAGGAGAAGACTTGCACAAACAATAGAGATGCCATGGAACGGTCCAAAGCTACCGGGAAACACTTGAGCTGGTTCCAGTAAGATTCTAATTCCATAATAATCGAGAAACCATGTTACAGATACAAGCTCATCAAGAAACTCGCTGACAAGGATCTATCAATTTGCTGCAACCGTGAGAAACTGGAGCTGTCATCAGCAAAGAATACATTTCAGTGAAGCTGGCAGACAACACCTGTGATGAGCAGCGTCGCCCTGTCACCGAGTTCGAAACTGAGTTTGATCTGTACCAGTGTAAAGCAAAAGAAGACTGTAACTTGGTATGGACAAATCGCGTAGAATGGTCGAGAGGATTTTTCGAATGCGGGAAGACTGGTGTCTGTTGCACTCTCAATAACTATCAGTGTCCGGGTCACGACGTTAAGTCAGGTACTGAGAAGTCTTGTGTGAAGGACGACGAATGCGACAAGAATGGTTACTGTTATAGAGGAAAATGTTGTCCTGATGGTTAGTTTAGAATTCTCATCTCGTTTGTTAGATTCCCTATCAAAGCTTGTCTCAGAACACGCCTTTATAATTTAAATTATTACAGTTGACTTGAAAGGCCCCTACTGTTTGAAGGATGTACTCAGTATCAATGATTTGAATACTCGAGAGATTTATTTCGAGAAAGGTAGTTACGGTAAGTCTGTTAGATTCAGTGTTTACATTGAATGACTATCGCCTCTTTTAACTACTGTGTGGACGGAAAATACCGGAACGCTACATGCAAAAAACCTTCGCTGCTTGAAAATTACATAGTTCGACAAGATTTGATAATAGCAATCCGCTATATTATTTGGTACATTTGTGAAAAATAATGTTGGCTTCGGAAGGCCACACTTTCAGACACATATCTGGAATCTTTTTCAAGTAGCGAAGCTTGTCCATCGAAAGTGTTTTACAAAACAACGGTTTTACTGAATTATTTCAGTTTTCCATAAGAATACTGTTTTAAATGTTGTATTTTTCAAATTAAGTATTTTAGATGCCTAGGTAACGAAACTTGAATGAATAATATTCAACCATAGGTTACTAGGTTGAATTTATGATTTCCAGGTTTTGAAATAAGGTGTCTTCTTGGTGAGAAAAACGTCTTTGGCCAACCACATACGTTTGGAGAGATTAGTGATAAGAATTATAAAAAATTACATCATGGCTCCCCGAAAAAGTTACCCAACGTCTTGGACCCTTTCGTAGGTTCTATCAGCATATCGTGATAGTTCACTATGATTCAGATTGACAAGAATACTCTTATTGCCGCAAAAATTGATGCTGATAAGGCAGCATTGGAAAAATGTTTTGATGGAATGAAAGCTAAGAAGTCTTGTACAAAAATGTCCGACTGTGGTCCTGGATTGGAATGTGTTCAACTTGGAGGAACAAAGCGCGTTTGCTGTTGTGAGTTTCGATGATTCTGATAAAAACAAACTAGTTGCTTTAGGGAGAAGTGGCTGTTCGGGCTCCTACATGCTGAGCAGCAAGAAGGCAGAAAACGTGGCATTGAAAGACACTTACTTGGTCTTCCGGGTGAGAAACTTTCTATTAATACATAACAAGCAGGTACTCCTTGCTACGCTCTGGTTCCACTCCAAGGTTCTTTCAAGTTCACCTGAAATTTGCAATAAATCCACGTGCAGCGGTGACCGAGAGGTCTAAGTTGAAAACTTTCATGCTCTTGTCACGAGTTTGTATTCTTCCAACCGGCAATTTTTGAAAAATTCTTCCCGGCGAGACATTTTAATAGCCAATAACTGGCGATTTGCCCATCCCTAATCAAAACCAAAAACGTCACCCAAAATCTGCCTCACGAAAAGTAGACGCTGGAGTCTACGAACTCGGATTCTGGAGTCTATGTTTTGAATATGTGATGTTTTCATTATTCAAAACACTGAATCAATAAATTGTCAATAGTTTCTGATGTTTTGGCCTTTCAGAAGCCGTGAATTCGAGTGAAAACAGGATAATTTTGAAGTCGACTTCAACCATGCCTTGGGAAAAACATTGTTATCGTTTTATTTTGTGATTTGGCCACAACTAATTAAGTTGGCTGTGTTCAGAATCGTTTTGAGAAATTTCATTTAAAAAATGAAAACGATCGGATAACTGTTGACTATCGCGATATTATCAAAAAACCGTCGCAATTTTATTTTTTCCGTAAAAATGGGACAATATTTCCATAAAAATTGAACAAAATTTCCATTAATATTGGACAACATTTCCAAAAATATTAACAAAATTTCCACAAATATTGGACAAAGTTTCCAAAAATATCGGACAATATTCCCAAAATTATCGGACAATATTCCCAAAAATATCGGACAGTATTCCCAAAAATATCGGACAATATTCCAAAAAATATCGGACAATATTCCAAAAAATATCGGACAACATTTCCACATTTATTGAAATTTATTTCCAAAAATATCGGACAAAAGTTGTGCAAAAGCACCAACAGAAGGAGAAGCGAACCCGCGACAAGTAGGCATGGGCATATTGCCAATGATTGGCAGTCGGTTGGCAATGCAATTGACTTGATATTTGATTTCTTTGCTTTCTTTACGTTTAAGATGGTGTTATAACAAACTGCATGGCCAATCGACTGCCAATGATTGGCAATATGTCCATGCCTAGCGACAAGCGCGTGAAAGCCATCTACTTTAACCACTCGACCAAACATGCACATTTTTTTTGGCGACCGTTTGCAAAAGGACTGATAGGTGCGGGGGTTAACGCGTGTTATATTGCATTGGTTTCAGCATCAATTACATAAGTTATGAACGCATTCGGATTGGGAACAGAGAGAGAGAGAGATGGTGAGAGAGATGGAGAGAGAGAGAGAGGGGGGAGAGAGAGGGAGAGAGAGAGGGAGAGACAGAGAGATAGAGAGACAGAGAGAGACAGACAGAGAGAGAGAGAGAGAGAGAGAGAGAGAGAGAGAGAGAGAGAGTGAGGATTAGCTTCTGGTCTAGTCATATTCATAGCTATAACAGCTATGGGTGCGGTGGCTCGCTCAGAAATGAAGTAGGAGAGGTAGTGGCATAACGGTGGGCATGCATATTCCGTCTGATGCACAGCTAGTGCCCCAAAAAATGTTTTAGAGTATTTGTTATGAGAAGTCGGTTCCATCAATATTCTTGAACTGGAAATGAGGTTAGATTTATGTGTTTAAATAATTTTGAATAAATGTGGAAATGTTGTCTGATTTTTTTTGAAATAATTTCGAATAAATGTGGAAATGTTGTCCGATATTTTTGGAAATATTGTCCGATATTTATGGAAATATTGACCAATATTTGTGGAAATTTTGTCCAATATTTTTGGAAATTTTGTCCAATAATAATGGAAATTTTGTCCAATATTAATGGAAATTTTGTCCAATATTTTTGGAAATGTTGTCCGATATTTTTGGAAATTTTGTCCAATATTTTTGGAAATGTTGTCCGATATTTTTGGAAATTTTGTCCAATATTAATGGAAATTTTGTCCAATTTTTATGGAAATAATTTCATCACATTTTTCCAATTTTAATTTAATTTATTCACATTATTCCAAATTCATTAGAATTGAAAAATTTTTCCACATTATTTCAATTAAAAAAATTTTTCTCGAGTATGCCTGCGGGGGTCAACGCTTTGTAGTTCATTGGTTCTAGCAACACTAGAATTTGTTATGGTCTATATGATTTAATACATAATTGAACTACGTTCGAAATTATTAAGTGACAATTTATGAATTCAAGGAGTTGGTTAACAACACATGCGAAGAAGGATACGAAGAGGGAAAACTTAAGAATGGCCGTTCAACATGCTGTCGTGAGCACAATTTCATTGCCACGACACATTCTAACTTTCAGCAAAACCCTACTCATGTAGTGGCCAACACGCCACTCACTTTTTAATAAGTAACAGTATTATAATGATGAAGCGACGTGACGTGAAGGTAACAGGTCAAAATGCCGCCTGACTATAATCAGTTCTACAACTCCCCGCAACTCCGGGTCCGCTACAACACAAGACATCTCCAATACAAGACTTCACAGTTAATTAATAAATACTTTCACTCTCCTGAATATAATACACCACTAGTCCCTATCAATAGGCGACTTCAAGTGGTGCATCGACCAAACGAGAAAGGCGACAAGCACTACCACCACCGATAGCAGCAAGAAGAGATAGAAAATAACGGAGCGCCAAGAAGAATATGGAGGAAGCAGAAGAAAAATCGGGACAATTCGACAAAGAGCGTTGGTTCCTAGACAGGATATCGATAAAATACTTCAAAGCAGGAAAAGCAGACGGAAAAATCACTGCGACATAGAAGAAACCGACCACAACCATTTCAAAAAGTTCAAAGTAGAGGATGATCTTGCCGAGAGCAATTTTGGAAGACGTCCATCTCCATTCTACCATACGACGTATCTTATTGGTTCAGAAGAGGGGATGTAGTGGCCAACACGCCACTCACTTTTTAATAAGTAACAGTATTATAATGATGAAGCGACGTGACGTGAAGGTAACAGGTCAAAATGCCGCCTGACTATAATCAGTTCTACAACTCCCCGCAACTCCGGGTCCGCTACAACACAAGACATCTCCAATACAAGACTTCACAGTTAATTAATAAATACTTTCACTCTCCTGAATATAATACACCACTAGTCCCTATCAATAGGCGACTTCACTCATTGCTAACACACACACGGACGAAGAAAGATCTGCCATTGAAGAACAGAGATGTATTCCGACATTGTGAACCCTCTCTCACCACAGAAAAATGTCTCGGTGTCAACGAATACTGTGGATCTGCCTACAACCCGTACTTCGACGATGGCGTTGACGATTTCGCCAAATTTTGTTACCAGAGTGAGTTTTTCACAAACATTTGTAGATTGTTCGTTTTTAGATCCCATTCTACCAGGCTCTACGACTCCAGTCTCGAAAATCGTCTTCTGCCAAAACGACAGTTAGTCGTCCACCGAGTTAGAAATCATAATGAATTTAGATGAATGTGGGGGGAAAGACGATGTATGCTACCAAGGATACTCTCTCGGGATCAACAAACCGACCGGGATATGTGGGAAAAGTGAATGAACTGACAAAGAGTAATATCGAGAAAATGTTCAGAGAACAAATTAACCTGCGACACCACTCGACTGACTGTTGGTGAGAACACAGAGGTAAGAAAGATATGGAGAGAGAGAGAGATGGGAGAGAGAGAGAAGGCGAAAAGAAAGAGAAAAAGAGAGGGAAAGAGAGATGAGAAAATAGAAAGAGATAGATGAGAAAATAGAAGGGAAGAGAGAGAGAGAGAGAGATGGCTATTGACAGGCTCCGAATAATGGAAAGTGTCCCGAAAACTATGAAATCGGCAAGAAGATAGATAGGGCGATAACAACTAGCGGACAGTCAGCAGACCCAGAAATTTGCTGTGGTAAGTTGTTTCATCTAGTGTTCGCCTACAGGAAAGATCGTTCAGAGACGCCATTTTCTCACATCGAATTTTCTCTCGGAATGAAGAACAAACCGGTAGAAGAAAAAGGGGTATACAAACAGTGTACTGCATCCGGGAACGAATGTCAGCCAGGGAATGAGTACTGTGGACGACCTCAGAATTCGCTGTTCTACGACGAGATCGATCCAGAAGTTCTTTTCTGCTACTCCGGTTACTCAATCCTCCGTCATCCCTGACAATTCTTATTTTCAGTTCCATCCCTACCTGCCAGCTGGGGTCTCACAATCTCATCAATGAAACTTTGCAAGAGAAATGAAGACTGTGAGAAGGAAGAAATCTGTGTCTCTGGCTCCTCCACCGGCATTTGTGCTGTATTCAAGTGCAGCAAAGGGACTGCATCTCTTCCGAAGAGTGGCGGCTCTTGCATCAAGCACTCTGACTGCATTGACAATGTATTCCAGCAGCAACGAATGTCTCTCACTGGTAGAACATCGGATTACTTCTCGTTGGTTGACATTTCAAACAAAATTACAAAAAACCTCAGGGCTAGCTGCATTGTCAAAGTTGATCGAGTGACTGTTGGGAAGTGCTGTGTAGGTGAGGTATCCGCAACATACAATTCTCATTCTATACGTTTAGAAGAGCTGACAGAAGACGCTTGTGAATATGGGGGACGGCCAGCTCTGGATAGTGATGGAAGGATGATCATGTGCGGACGGAATCTGGATGTCTGTGTGTCTCGTACACAGGAGAGAAGTTCTTATCTACGATGCGGTCCAAGAGGAATATGTTGCCGATCGCCGGAATATTCGAAATGTCCTGTGACTTCCGTGCCAACAGCTAACGAGAAGAAATGCAAGGAGAGTGGAGAGTGTGGCAAGAATGGATACTGCTCAGGCGGTGTTTGCTGCCCTGCATGTGAGTTAACATTCCAACATGAATGAAGGGAAAATTTCAGATTCACAGGACGGGCCGTACTGCCTTAGTGGAAAGTACGATCAAGCGGCATTGCAGCATCTAACTGTGGCTCACTACACCGACACTGATGGACAACTGTGTCTACCTGGACAAAGAAACAATTTGGGAGAGCCATATTCGATTGGACAAAGCTGTTCTGCGACGTAAGCTACTGTTCATAACAGAAGTAATCATTCCTTTCCAGAACTCAGTGCCCCCAAAACCAAGTATGTGTTCACAGTTCAAGTTCATCGGTTCCCAAATGTTACGACAACCCTCCTGTAAGTCTTATCATTTTCTCATCCAATATACTCGTTCCAGATCAGCACCTCATGTCAACCAGAAGTTATATGGATCATCTCTTTCTCTGCTTGCTTTCTTGTTTTCGGGAGCTTGGCCATCATCCTTTTCATTTACAACAATACTAAGAATCATGACGCGTAGAGAGGATATGGAATATAATTGAACTTGATTGTTGAAATAGATGTATTAATATCGAATGAAAGGATTTATTATAAAATTCGAAGAATGTATGAGTTTTTGAAATTGTTTTCTATATTGACTACCTGTCTTAAGTGATGTGAGTAAGAAGTGAGAACTTAAGTGAGAACAAGACTCGGAATGAAAACGCAAAGAGAGATTATGGAATGTAATTATACCAAATTGTTGAAATATGACTATAAACATAGAATAAAGAGTTTTATTGTGAAATTCAAAGTTTCCAGTTTTGCCTAATTT
This sequence comes from Caenorhabditis parvicauda, assembly GCA_963978915.1. Classification (NCBI taxonomy): domain Eukaryota; kingdom Metazoa; phylum Nematoda; class Chromadorea; order Rhabditida; family Rhabditidae; genus Caenorhabditis; species Caenorhabditis parvicauda. Next base: position 4,365,534 of record OZ022251.1, on the reverse strand, counting down.
TGAAATGTTTTATCGACTAGCATTTTAAAAATTTTCGAAAATGGAGCTTTTAAGAAGTTCAAAGTTGTCTGAAAGTTCACGATCTTATTGAAAGACGTTCGTTCACTTTTTCATTCTTTCTTTCAAGTATCTGAACTGGCGTGAAAAAGAGTAATACGTGGTGCGTGAAGCGCCCCTGAAGAGTACTTGTACATAAGAAAACATAAAACATTTTCTGTTACACGTGCGATTTATAACAGTAATGTGAGAAAAAATTACATTTATATTATGGTTTTGTACTATTTGACTAGCCTCTTTCCACATGAAGAGACCGGGATGCTGACAGAAATCAAAACGTGATACACGAGTAATAATCAGACGCGACTATTTGCGTGAGTACTCATGGCTGCGAGAAAGAAAGAAAGAAAGAGAGAGAGAGAGAGCTATTTAGAGGCTTCGAATTGTGGTCAATACCTCGAAAAAATGTGTTGTGGGAAGTTGTTTCTTTTCATGATGTACAGTGCCGGACATAAAGATACTGTTGCGAGTGAACTACAGTAACTAGCATAATTAACTTTTGATCTACCTACTTTCTCATACTTGTTTGTTTCCAACGATCGCGGAGGCCACGCCCTCCGGATTTACTACTCAAGCTCTCGATTATCTTATACTTCGCTTCTGTATACTTCTACTAATAAACCATCATATTGGCCGGCGTACCACACAACCCTCGCGATACAACAGTGGCGATCAGGATTGAAGACAGGACAGCAGTGGACTGGTCAATCAGAAGTAAGGGAGCGTCTTGGCGTCAACAGACTAGAAGTATCCCGCACAGAAGACCTGGAGTTTTTGGCTACAACTCCAGTGATTCTTCACAGTAAGTCCTTCATGGGTCCAGAAGGCAGTCATCAGGCTACGATGATAAGTGAACCGCATCCCAAGCAGTTCAGCAGTTCCAGCCGCCATCTGCAGTCACGAAGATCCCACATCTTCATCCGGGTCAGAATCAACGGAACCGTTGTCTTCCTTGTGCATGAAGACACGGATTCTGACGCCTCACCCTCCAGACAGTACGACCTGGAGGACGCCGACGAGCACGCCGCACAACACCTGGAAGAGTCAAGCAGGCTTCTATCGACAGAAGGACTCAGCGTTCCAGTGGGTCGACTTCATGAGCAGCAAGTCACCCGTCGTCTCGTCCGGATCAGCAGCAGGCAGTGTCCGCCTCACTTGTCAGCATCGCTCACGCACGATCTACGTACAAGGACCAGCACGGAGTCGTCAAGCATCCCGCAGCCGCGGATCTTACGACTTCACGTGGACAGAAGAAGATGTTGCGAGTGAACTACAGTAACTCGCATAATTAACTTTTGATCTACCTACTTTCCCATACTTGTTTGTTTCCCACGATCGCGGAGGCCACGCCCTCCGGATTCACTACTTAAGCTCTCGATTATCTTATACTTCGCTTCTGTATACTTCTACTAATAAACAATCATATTGGCCGGCGTACCACACAACCCTCGCGATACAACAGATACTAACCTAAAAACTTTTCGGCTTATATCAACCTGGGAGTTACGGAGTGGTCTGTGAACTTCAGAGATGTTGAAGAAAACATTTTTGAGCACTGCCTAGTAATATGGGAACAATAGGACATAACTGGGCAGCAAAATAGATCATTTTCTCAAAACCATTAAAACTTGACTTTTTCCTCTTTCCATTTATTTTTCGTTTGTTTTCATTCATTGGGAATTTCCATGTTTTAAAGTGCATAGTTATGATAGTTTATACTATTAACATGATAAAAATTGAAAAATCCATTCAATCGGTGATTGTTCGATGCCATCACATGAGATTGAAGAAGTCTCACTTGACTGAAAAACATGCGAAAACATTCGCTCGCTCGCTGCCTTGCCAGGGTGGTGACCTTTTCAAGCCGAGCGACACCCTCTGACCAGGGTGTTCAAATATTCATTTTTTGCAAATTACGGACGGTGACAACGACGACCAATGCACCTGTCACAGAACAGGTTAAGCGCAAGCTGATCCTTTCTCCAGGTAGTAAGTCATCCGAGTCTAAGCGCACGAAAGCGGACGACGAGCTCGCCAAGCTCGTGGAAGACTTTTTAATTCCTGGAAGAGAAATCTCCCAGATGGAAATGGCATCTAGTTTCTCAGCAATCGCGAGTCTTCTCACGACTTGTTTCTCGCATCTTAACTCTCTTTCAGCGGAATTAACTGCGTGCAAAGAGAAAATGGAAACGAGCCAAGCAACTTGTTAATCTCTGCACACCTGCACCTCTCAATTGGTGTCCAGCGAGATAGCTTTGGGTCCTACTCCTAAGTTGAAAATTTCTAAGAAAGGAAAAAAAAGAAGGTAAAGGTAAAAAGTTTAGCCTTAACGAAATTCAGGAGGCTTGTCGTGCTGAAATAGAAGCAAAAAATGGAAGAGGTCGGCCGTCATTCGCCATCTTCCTGAAAGTTGTCTCCGAGCTGTCCACAGCGTGTCCACAGATATACAGTATCGGACATAATCTTTTTCGCACCCTTATTTTTCGGTATAACTCCATTCGATCTTGTTCAACCGGTCTGGAATTCTGAACAATGATTCTAAAAACAAAAAGAAGTTCCTGTGCAAACCCTAAATAATATTCACATAGAAAACTATATTTTTCACATCAATAACGAAAAACACCAAAAATCGGGAAAAATGATATCTCTGATTCAGAGCACACAAACATTTTCCATCGCTTCGAAGAGCATTGAGAGTAACGTAGACTGATTAAATACATCTTCGAAAAGGCATACGCGTGATTTTATGACCGAAACCTTCTCCATATGGAATTCAGATGTGAGACAATGACAGTCACTTGGATGCACAGCTGAGATTTTTGCAAAATGACGGTATTAGGCTTCAACTGGTTCTTGTTGGTTTCAAAAATGTTAAAACACATTTTTTCAATATTGTTTCACAATATCTAGTGCAAAATTTTGTGTTAGAAAAATCATACGATTGGCATATGGTCGTTGAAACTAGGTTCTCACAAGATTCGCCACTGGGTCGGTAGTAAAAGTATGGAATAACTTTTATCAAAAACATTATCATTCTAGTTCTGATGGTGCAAAATGATTCTTCGTATTCATTCTTTTGGTGTTTTTTCGAAGTTTCACGAATTTCTGTCAATGAAAACAATAGTCTCTTTGAGAAGTTTCATCCAACCATCACGAGATCCACTCTATTCTTTAAAATTGAAAACCCATAGCCTAGTCTCTATTTAGTTCTAACATTGAGTTATATACGGTGGAAAACATCAAAAACAATAAGTTCGGGCAGGTTTCCGACATTTAAAAAATGTTTAGGCCATCCCAACATGCCCAGATGACATGAGATGACCACATTGAAAAAACGTAATGTTCTTTTTATGGCCTCAAGATTTCTTTGAGACTTGAAGAATGTGATCAAAGTAGAGTGTTGGCAAGATAAAATTGAGAAAACGAATATACTTTTTCAAAATCCTCATATTACTGTCCTTTGATGAGAATTTTCTCATAATGTAGCTACCGACCCAGTGGCAAACCTTGTGAGAACCTAGTTTCAATGACCCTATGTCAATCGGATGACTTTTCTAACACAAAATTTCGCATTAGATATTGTGAAACAATGCTGAGAGAATGTGTTCAAACATTTTTGAAACCAACAAGAATCAGTTGAAGCCTAATACCGTCATTTTGCAAAAATCTCAGCTGTGCATCCAAGTGACTGTCATTGTCTCACATCTGAATTCCATATGGAGAAGGTTTCGGTCATAAAATCACGCGTATGCCTTTTCGAAGATGTATTTAATCAGTTCATGTTACTCTCAATGCTCTTCGAAGCGATGGAAAATGTTTGTGTGCTCTGAATCAGAGATATCATTTTTCCCGATTTTTGGTGTTTTTCGTTATTGATGTGAAAAACATAGTTTTCTATGTGAATATTGTTTAGGTTTTGCACAGAAACTTCTTTTTTTTTCTAGAATCATTGTCCAAAATATCAGACCGGTTGAACAAGATCGAATGGAGTTATACCGAAAAATAAGGGTGCGAAAAAGATTATGTCCGATACTGTAATTTCTGTCAAGACTAGGCATGGGCATATTGCCAATCATTGGCCGTCGATTGGCAATACTTCTTCTCCATTGCCAATAGCATTGGAAGTCGATTGACAATGCTATTGGCAATGCAGTTTGTTATAACACCATCTTTAACGTCAAGAAGGCCCAGAAATCAAAATCTAAGTCAATTGCATTGCCAACCGACTGCCAATGCTTTTGGCAATGGAAAAGAGGCATTGCCAATCGACTGCCAATGATTGGCAAAATGCCCACGCCTAGTCAAGACACTTCTCAATCTGCTAGATATTGATGCCGTGCCAACCAACTGTTTCCGCATGGGTGTCAGAAGAAAAGGTCCTAGGCCGTTGAAGGTTATCTTCGCATGGTCAGAAGATCTGAATACGCTCCGTGAGGACCCTCATCCCACTCTGTCCCCCATACTCACAAGCGTCTTCTGTCAGCTCTTCTGAACATTCGGAATGAGAAATGTATCTATCTACTCTAGGCTGCGTACGCGGTCCGTTCTCAGCTCATAGACGTCGGATCGGAGCAGGCTCAACGCTAATCGGAAGCTCAGTTGCGGACGACGGTGCTCGTCAAGTTTCGTCCTGATCGGACCGCGCGTTGCTGCGCGGTAACCATTTATGCTGTTTTTTATGGCCAAAACCAATTCGTAGTATCTGTTCTTATAGTATTTATTGGTTCAATTACCCAAGTTTGAGGTAAAAGAGTGCCAGTGACGGGTCGAGCAGTGATATGCATTAAACGCACTGATACTATCGGTTCGATTACCCAAGTATGCGGTACACTGCTTCGAACTGACGAGAGCAAGTATCGTCATCATTTTCCCCAGTGGGTACGCTATGTACATTACAGACGCAAAAAGTGCCTGGGGTAGGTCAAGCAGTGATATCTATTCCACACACGACTCTAACAAGTTGGTTCAATTACCCAAGTTTGAGGTGAGCCGCTGCACAAAAGAGTGTCAATGGAGGGTCGAGCAGTGATATCCATTTTTTACTCCGTTAAATCAGTTCGGTTACCCAAGTTCATGCTATTGCGACTGAGCGGTCCAGTGGTTCTAAACTTGAAACTGGAATGAAAGAAAACAATGAAGTTTTCCCGTGAATCTTAAATTATTACTGTCACAGTATGCCATGCGGGTCTTACTGTCAGGCTGTGCCCTGCGGTTATTACTGTCAGGCTATGACCTGTGGCTACTACTGTCACGCTTAGCGCTGAGGCTCCTACTGTCAGTTTATGTCCGCGACTACTACTGTCAGGTTATTCCATGCGGCTATCATTGTCACGCTGTGCCCTGCGGTTTTTACTGTCAGGCTTAGCGTTGTGGCTATTACTGTCAGACTATGCCGTGCGGCTCTTACTGTCAGCTTACTTCTTTTGACTACTGCTGTGAGGTTATTCCATGCTGCGGTTGTTACTGTCAGGTTATGCTCTGTGGCTGATCCTGTCACGCTTAGCGCTCTGGATTGAACTTCCCCCTGGATTGAACGCTCTGGATTGAACGCTTAGCGCTGGATTGATTAGCGCTCTGGATTGAAAAAAAAATGAAGTTTATAATGAAGTCACAGTATGCCATGCGGGTCTTACTGTCAGCTTATGTCCTGCGACTATATCTGTCAGGTTATTCCATTCTGCGGCTCTTACTGTCAGGCTGTGCCCTGCGGTTATTACTGTCAGGCTATGACCTGTGGCTAATACTGTCACGCTTAGCGCTGCGCCTATCATTATCAGGCTGTGCCCTGCGGTTATTACTGTCCTGCAACTACTGCTGTTTATGCCCTGTGGCTATTACTGTCAGGCTTGGCTCTGGGGCTCTTACTGTCAGCTTATGTCCTGCGACTACTGCTTTTAGGTTATTCCATGCTGCGGCTATCTCTGTCAGGCTATGCCCTGCGGTTATTTCTGTCAGGCTACGCCCTGTGGCTATTAATGTTATGTTTAGCGCTGGAGCTTATACTGCCAATTTATGTCCTGTTGATATCACTGTGAGGCTATGACCTGCAGCTATTACTGTCACGCTTAGCACTGAGGCTCCTACTGTCAGCTATGTCCGCAACTACTGCTGTCAGGTTATTTCATGCGGTTATCATTGTCAGACTGTGCCCTGCGGTTGTCAGGCTTAGCGCTGCGGCTATTACTGTCAGACTATGCCGTGCGGCTCTTACTGTCAGGCTTGGCTCTGAGGCTCTTACTGTCAGGCTTAGCACTAAGGCTCCTACTGTCAGCTTATGTCCGCAACTACTACTGTCAGATTATTCCATGCGGCTATCATTGTCAGACCGTGCCCTGCGGTTGTCAGGCTTAGCGCTGCGGTTGTCAGGCTTAGCGCTGCGGCTATTACTGTCAGACTATGCCGTGCGGCTGTTACTGTCAGCTTACTTCTTTTGTCTACTGCTGTGAGATTATTCTATGCTGCGGTTGTTACTGTCAGGCTATGCCCTGTGGCTGATACTAACACGATTAGCGCTGAGGCTCCTACTGTCAGTTTATGTCCGCAACTACTTCTGTCAGGTTATTCCATGCGGCTATCATTGTCACGCTGTGCCCTGCGGTTTTCACTGTCAGCTTATGTCTTTTGACTACTGCTGTCCAGTGGTCCAGTGGCTCTAAACTTGAAGCTCTGGAATGAAAAAAATGACATTGTCTCAGAAATCTTAAGTTATTACTGTCGCACTATGTTATGCGGATCTTACTGTCAACTTATGCCCTGTGGCTAATACTGTCACGCTTAGCGCTGAGGCTCCTACTGTCAGCTTATGTCCGCAAATACTGCTGGCAGGTTATTCCATGCGTCTATCATTGTCAGGCTTAGCGGTGCGGTTATTACTGTCAGGCGATGCCTTGCGGCTCTTAGTGTCAGGCTTGGCTTTGAGGCTATTACTGTCAGCTTATGTACTTTGACTACTGCTGTGAGGTTGTTCCATTCTGCTGCTACTGCTGTCAGGCTGGGGCTCCTACTGTCAGGCTATGGCCTGCGGCAATCTCATATTCGCCGCTCATTTACAAGGGATCGGGCAACAGATTGGTGTTCACAAAATATTAATCAAACCTGCTGTCAACTTATTATTGATATACTAAGATTACATTAGTAAAATTTAAAAAAAAACAAAAATTACTACCGGCCCAAGAATTGCGTGGGAAACCGTGACCAAGGAAATTACATGGGGCGCGAAGCGCCCCAGTATTTGACTTGTTCTAATGAAAAAGGCTATTTGGTCACACTGTCTTTCCGCGGCCTGTTCTCAGCTCATAGGAGTCGGATCAGAACGGTGAAAACGTCATCAGATAGGTTCTGTTGAAGCGGAGATGCGCATCAACTTTTTAATTCGATCAGACCGCGCGCTGCTGCGCGGCACGGATTTCCTTGGTTTGAAATTAGTTCCAATTTGTCTGTGAGTTCACGTTTTTACTGAATGACGTTCGTTTGTTCTTTGTTTCTAGTATCAAAGCTGGCGGGAAAAAAGTAGTAGGTGGGGCGCGAAGCGCCCCTGAAGAGTGCTTGTTCTTGTGAAAAAGGTCTATTTGGTCACACTGTCTTTCCGCGGCCTGTTCTCAGCTCATGCATGAGTGGGAGGGAGTCCCATATGGGAGTCGGATCAGAACGGTGTGAACTCATTTGTCCACTTAGGTTCAGTTTTGGCTTGAAAGTGGTACCCACTATCGTATACCAGGGGTCCGGATATAGAAGGAAAATATTTCATGTGGCTAACCCCCGCAAAAGTTATGTGTGTCCACATAATGTATCAAACTGATATTGAACAGTGAATGAATTGGACAGTGCGACTATGAGTGGGCGACACATGGACCGGGCGACACATGGACCGGACCGGCATCGGACAGTAAATGGGCGACACATGGACTGCGGACGGGCGACACATGGACCGGACCGTAAATGGACCGGCATTGGACTGTAATTGGGCGACACATGTCCGGGACGACTGTCGCCCAACTAGGGTCCAATGCCGGTCCACGAAAAGTTTTGGAGCCGGACATGTGTCGCCCGGTAGGATGAAACGGAGGAGCGGAAGGACTTGACTGCGTTACGAAGAAAGAAGTTGTGGTCAGATTTGTCGCCATGGCGAACTCAATTTTGAGTGGGCTGGTGAGAGCTTGACATTTGTGACGGAACACTCTGACAAAAGTAATGTCCATCTTAGAGCAGAGTTTGTTGATAAAAAAAGACGTCGGCGTTGTCACCATGCTTGTCCTTCGAATCGAATAGCCGTTCCACTACCGCGAAGTTGCGTTTAGCAGACATCAATTCAGCTTCAAGTTTGCGAGTGGACTCAACAGACTCCTGACGAACCACAGCCTGGAGATCAAATATCTTCTGACTGTAGGGAATATCAGCTCTGAGAACAGCATTTTCCTTTGAGATCAGTAGGGATGTCTACTTCGTCCAGAATTGGAGCAGCATCTTCAGAGTTAGATTATTACAAGAACGAAGAACAGGCATTGCACCGAAAGTAAGTAAAGAAAGAATGAGAATAGACAGTCAAGGAATGAGAATAGACACTCTTCTCGATAGAGAGAGAAGGGTGGAGAGGGAGAGAGAGAGTGAGAGAGTGAGAGAGAGAGAGAGAGAGAGAGAGAGAGAGAGAGAGAGAAAGAGAGAGAGAGAGAGAAAGAGAGAGAGGGGGGGAGGGATAACCAAATGAGATACTTCAGTCGAAGTTAATACGAAAAAGTGTACTGAATCGTTTTTATTAAGAATCATTTTTTCATTTATCTTTGTCGACACCTCAAATTTTAGGCTTAGGTAAGGTTCAAAGCACTAGTTAGGTACGATGATAAGATTTGATCAAAGTTTAAACTTGATTATCACAAAAATTCTTTCACCTTGTAAGCCCTCCTTGAGGAAATGATTCTTAATAGAAACGATTCAGTACACTTTTTCGTATTAAGTCTTCAGTCGATCAATCCCCAAACTCATTGTTTATTCTTCCTCCACCACATTTATACAGTATGAAAATAAACGAACTCATTGAACAGTGTATACCAGAGTTGCACGGAAGTAAAATTTTTCAAAACGGAAGTCGGAAGTTGGAAGTGAATTTTTTGTGAATTGATTTGAATTTTTTTTTATATTCGCGCATTCTCAACAGGTGAGAGGTCAATTCCATACTGAATAGAAACGATTTCACGGTTTTTCGTCATTTTTCACGAAAAAAATTTTCTGACGGAAGTCGGAAGTAGAATTTGTTAAACGGAAGTCGGAAGTAGAATTTGTTAAACGGAAGTCGGAAGTAGAATTTGTTAAACGGAAGTCGGAAGTAGAATTTGTTAAACGGAAGTCGGAAGTAGAATTTGTTAAACGGAAGTCGGAAGTCGGAAGTGAAATTTTTTCACGGAAGTCGGAAGTCGGAAGGCGGAATTCCGTGCAACTCTGGTGTATACGGTAACTACGGGAAGGGACACCGGTGAAGTAAACAAGATGGGTTCAGTTGAATGGTAGCTAGCCTCCCTCTAATAAAAGAAAAACAATCAACGTTTAAATTACGTGTAGATCTGCGTGTGCCACGTTCCTCGTCATGACGTGGCTGTATCATCTCATTCCAGTGGAAACCTGAACACATCTATAAGCAGTTGTCTCAAGCAGGGTGAGTTCTTGTTTCAGGATATTCACAGGAAGATTGTGAAACGTTTTCAGATGAAGTTGCTCTATACCTTTTCGTTTTTCATCTTTCACAATTTCCTCTTCGTTTCGTCGTATAATTTTGCCGAAGTCACTTTTTATCAACATGACTACAACAGTGAGTTTTGTTCACTACTACTGTTTTTGGGATTGACACCGGGACGAAACTGTTTATTCTGACTAGTCTCATAGGTTTTGATATAAGCCGAGTTACTTGTTACGAGTCAGTTCCAAGCAAAAATACTATTTCAGTTCCTTATTCTGCTTTGACTGGCGAGGAACCTGTGGTTATTAACCATGGATACCGAAAGTGCAAAACCGACGTTGCTTGTGAAGAAGGATCTCAGTTTTGTGGCAAACCTTATGCACTGTTCAGTCATAAGAAAGAGGACGAAAACTACTGCTACCCACGTCAGTCGAACTCAGATCCTAATTCGAAATACAAAATAATTTCAGTTGATCCGTACTATCGTATTCATCGAACTAATGTCGTATGTCATTCAAAAAGTGGTAAGTAAGCGGGATGAGGAGAGAGAGAGAGAGAGAGAGAGAGAGAGAGAGAGAGAGAGAGAGAGAGAGAGAGAGAGAGAGAGAGAGAGATAAATGGTTCAGACTGTTCGCCCACGCAGATCTGCACTGATGAATCTGTAGAATACCGGATGGTTCATAACTCTTTCAAGCTATGTATGGATGTCGTGTGTACTGAAGGAAATACCTACGTAAACAAGGAGAAGACTTGCAAAAATAATAGAGATGTCATGGAACGGTCCAAAGCTACCGGGAAGCACTTGAGCTGGTTCCAGTAAGATTCTAATTCCGTAACAATCAAGAAACCATGTTAAAGATACAAGCTCATCAAGAAACTCGCTGACAAGGATCTATCAATTTGCTGCAACCGTGAGAAACTGGAGCTGTCATCAGCAAAGAATACATTTCAGTGAAGCTGGCAGACAACACCTGTGATGAACAGCGTCGACCTGTCACCGAGTTCGAAACTGAGTTTGATCGGTACCAGTGTAAAGCAAAAGAAGACTGTAACTTGGTATGGACAGATCGCGTAGAACGGAAGAGAGGATTTTTCGAATGCGGGGAGACTGGTGTCTGTTGCACTCTCAATAACTATCAGTGTCCGGGTCACGACGTTAAGTCAGGTACTGAGAAGTCTTGTGTGAAGGACGACGAATGCGACAAGAATGGTTACTGTTATAGAGGAAAATGTTGTCCTGATGGTTAGTTTAGAATTCTCATCTCGTTTGTTAGATTCCGTATCAAAGCTTGTCTCAGAACATGCCTTTATCATTCAAATGATTACAGTTGACTTGAAAGGCCCATACTGTTTGAAGGATATCTTGAGTTTGGAAGGATCAATTAGTTCGGAGTTTTTCTTCTACAAATATGTTTCTGGTGAGTGTGGTAGATGCAGTGTGTCCGTTCAATGACTATCGCCTAATCCATTTATCTTCGAAAATCTTCAAATCGGAAATGTTTTGAAGAAAAACGCCGCTCATACTCACTTTTGTCAGGTTTTCGTAAGAAGGCGAAGTTCAACTTCATTTAACGTTTGTAACGTAATGATAATAAACTTCAACTTTTCTTCTGTGAATTAAAATTTTTTCGTTACCTAGGTGGTAGATATAGAAGAGATCTGCTACCGTTATTGAATTCTAGGTTGCATTTATAATTTTCAGGTTATAAAACAAAGTGTCTTCTTGGTGAGAAAAACGACTTTGGCCGTGTGTCCGTTCAATGACTATCACCTAATCTATCACCAACTTTCATTTTCGAAGATCTTCAAATCGAAATTGTTGAAAAAAGATGCTCATTCGCAATTCTGTCAGGTTTCTTTCTCGAATGACTGTTGGTGAGAGTACAGTGGTAAGAGAGAGAGAGGGAGAGAGAGAGAGAGAGAGAGAGAGAGAGAGAGAGAGAGAGAGTTTCGATACCTAGGTGGTAGATATAGAACAGATCTGCTGCAGTTATTGAATTCTAGGTTGAATTTATAATTTCCAGGTTCTAAAACAAAGTGTCTTCTTGGTGAGAAAAACGACTTTGGCCAACCACATACGTTTGGAGAGATTAGTAGCACCCAATGTTCTGACAAGAACTATAAAATTTTGTATCATGGCTCCACGAATAAATTACCCTGCGTCTTGGACCCTTTCGTAGGTTCCATCAGAATATCGTGATAGTTCACTATGATTCAGATCGATAAGAACACACTCATTGCTACAGAACTTGATGCTGGGAAGGCGGCGTTGGAAAAATGTTTCGATGGTTCAGCAGCTAAGAAGTCATGCACGAAATCGTCCGACTGTGGTCCAGGATTGGAATGTATTCAACTTGGACTAACAAAGCGCATGTGCTGTTGTGAGTTTCGATGATTCTTATTTGAAAAAATTTAAATTGGTTGCTTTAGGGAAAAGTGGCTGTTCGGACTCCGACATGGTGAGCAGCAAGAAGGCAGAAGACGTGGCATTGAAAGACACTTACTTCGTCTTCCGGGTAAGAAACTTTTTATTAATACATAACAAGCAGGTACTCCTTGCTACGCTCTGGTCCTTGCTACGCATTGAACGACGTTCGAGTAACAATTTTTGAGTTTAAGGAGCTTGTTAACAACACATGCGAAGAAGGCTTCGAGCCGGGAAAACTTAAGAATGGTCGTCCAACTTGCTGTCGTAAGCACACGTTAATTATCACGGATCATTCTAACTTTCAGAAATACCCTACTCGTTGCTAACATACACACGAACGAAGAAAGATCTACCATTGAAGAACGGAGATGAATTGCGACATTGTGAACCTTCTTTCACAAAGGAAAAATGTCTGGGTGCCAACGAATACTGTGGATCTCCCTACAATCCGTACTTCGACGATGGTGTTGACGATTTCGTCAAGTTTTGTTACCAAAGTGAGTTTTTCACAAACCTTCGTTGATTGTTTGTCTTTAGATCCGATTCTACCAGGCTCTACGACTCCTGTCTCGAAAATCGTTTTCTGCCAAAACGACAGTTAGTCTTCCACCGAGTTAGAATTCATAATGAACTTAGATGAATGTGTGGGGACAGTGAACAATGTTTGTTATCACGGCTATTCACTCGGAATCAACAAACCGACTGGGATATGTGGAAAAAGTAAGTGAATTGGGCAAGAAGGAATATCAGAAGATTATTCAGAAAACAAATACATTTGCGACACCACTCAAATGACTGTTGGTGAGAATACAGTGGTAAGAGAGAGAGAGAGAGAGAGAGAGAGAGAGAGAGAGAGAGAGAGAGAGAGAGGGGGGAGACAGTACAGAATAGGGATGGGCAAATCGCCAGTCATTGGCTATCCTCTTTTCGTTAGCCAATTACATTGGCGAGCTCCTGGAGTCGGGCTTTCGGAGCCTTCTCGACTTTGAAGATGGTGTTGTTCAGATGGTATAATTTCGAAAACCGAATAGCCAATCGCTCGCCAATGCAATTGGCTAATGAAACGAGGATAGCCAATCGTTAGCCAATGACTTGCGATTTGCCCATCCCTAGTACAGAAGAGAGAAGGAGCGATAAAGAAAATAGATGGCTATTGACAGGCTCCAAATAATGGACAGTGCCTCGAAAATTTTGAAACTGGAAAGAAGATAGATAGGGCAACGACAACTAGCGGACAGTCAACAGGCCCAGAAATTTGCTGTCGTAAGTTGTTGCGTCTAGTGTTCGCCTACAGGAAAGATCTTTTAGAACATCCATTCTCTCACATCGAGTTTTATCTCGGAATGAAGAACAAACCAGTACAAGAGGAAGGAGCATACAAACAGTGCACTGCATCCGGGAACGAATGTCAGCCAGGGAAAGAGTACTGTGGACGACCCAGGAATTCGCTGTTCGACGACAAGATCGATCCAGAAGTTCTCTTTTGCTACTCCGGTTACTTATTTTTCCGTCATCCCTAACAATTCTCAATTTCAGTTCCATCACTGCCTGCCAGCTGGGGTCTCACAATCTCATCAATGAAACTGTGCAAGAAGAATGGAGACTGCGAGAAGGATGAGATTTGTGTCTCTGGCTCCTCCACTGGCATTTGTGCTGTATTCAAGTGCAGCAAAGGGACTGCATCTCTTCCGAAGAGTGGCGGATCTTGCAACAAGCACTCTGACTGTATCGACAACGTATTCCAGCAGCAACGAATGGCAGTCACTGGCAAAACATCGGATTACTTCTCGTTGGTTGACGTTTCAAACAAAATTACAATGAACTCTCAGGGCTAGCTGCATTGTCGAAGTCGACCGAGTGACCGTTGGAATGTGCTGTGTAGGTGAAGTATCCACAACATACAATTCTCATTCCGAATGTTAAGAAGAGCTGACAGAAGACGATTGTGAGTACGGTGGACGGCCAGCTCGGGATAGGGATGGAAGGATGGTCATGTGCGGACGGAATCTGGATGTCTGTGTATCTCGTACACGGGAGAAAAATTATGAACTACGTTGCGGGCCAACCGGGATTTGCTGCAAATCACCGGAATACTCGAAATGTCCTGTGACTTCCGTGCCGACAGCTGACGAGAAGAGATGCAAGAAGAGTAATGACTGTGGCAAGAATGGATACTGTTCAGGCGGTGTTTGCTGCCCTGCATGTGAGTTAACATTCCAACATGAATGAAGGGAAAATTGCAGACTCACTGGACGGGCCGTACTGCCTTAGTGGAAAGTACGATCAAGCGGCATTGCAGCATCTAACTGTGGCTCACTACACCGACACTGATGGACAACTGTGTCTACCTGGACAAAGAAACAATTTGGGAGAGCCATATTCGATTGGACAAAGCTGTTCTGCGACGTAAGCTACTGTTCATAACAGAAGTAATCATTCCTTTCCAGAACTCAGTGCCCCCAAAACCAAGTATGTGTTCACAGTTCAAGTTCATCGGTTCCCAAATGTTACGACAACCCTCCTGTAAGTCTCATCATTTTCTCATCCAATATACTCGTTCCAGATCAGCACCTCTCGTCAACCAGAAACTATATGGATCATCTCCTTCTCTGTTGGCTTTCTTGTTTTCGGCAGCTTGGCTATCATCCTCTTCATTTACAACAGAACTAAGATTCATAACGCGAAGAAGGACCATGTAATATAATTTTACGCAACTATTGAAATAGATGTATAAACATCAAATAAAGAGTTTTGTTTTGAAATTCGGAAAAAATTATCAAAAAATATGAGTAAACGTTTCATTCCATTATATTCTTGGTAACACTTCAAGTAAGTTCGACTCAAGTAAGTAAGACGCTACTGTGACAAAATATTACTGACAGAATAATTCTGAAGTAAGTAAGTTTTACAGTTGCAACCTAGCTAGTTTTTCATATCTCAAAAAACATGTTTAGCAACAGTTGAGAAACAGAAAGCTCAGAATATGAAAGAAAAGTATGCCTAAAGACATGTTACAAGGAATCCAGCTAGACTGGGTCATTGATCCTGAATTTTGCACATCTTTTGACATATCCACTTCTGAAAACTCACTTTTCCCGCTGTTTGTCTAGAGCGTGAGGTACCTACGTGGCATTTTTAAGAGGTATTTTTAAAATTGATTTCTTTTTAGCAAGACGATGTCACTGACAAATTTGTCGGAATCGGATGTAAGGCTCTATAAGAAATTCTGGAGAATTGTTTTTCGAAAAAAATCTATCTGTCGACGATGTCATCAACGACGTCGTATGTTTTTTTTTAATTTCAACAATCAAAAAAAAACGTTTTTCCAGCATTTCTTAAAGAGCCTTACATCCGATTCCGACGAATTTGTCAGTGACATCGTCTTCCTAAAAAAATTCGACTTTTATGTTTTTTTTCGAAGACGTTGTCTACGACGTCACCGACGATGTCATCGACGACGTCGTCAGAGTCGGATATCAGATTCTACAATATAGCTTGATAAAATAGAACTTCTTTTGAAAAAAAATTCTATGATGTCATCGACGACGTCGTCGGAATCGAATGTCAGGTGTCAAAAAATGAATTTTAGTTCATTATGAAATTTGTGGTTTAAAAAATCGAGAATTATAATCCATTATAATATGTGAGGTGAAAACCGAGTATTATTATAATTTATAATGTTCGTAAAAAGTGGAAGTTTTCATTTGAACTGACTAAAGTGAAGCAGGTATATTATAATTTATTATAATGTTTGGGTTTTTATTTACGACTATTATAATGAATTATAATACTCGTGTTTTTCCTTATAATGCTGTGAAATCTTCTAAATTTATTATAATACTCGTATTGTTCATTATAATACTACGATAGTTCCTTATAATACTCGTATTTGGTTACCCGAGTACGCGATAAATGTCGGAGACCTTTAGAACAGGAAAGTATCATTCACTATTTTTAAGCAGTTGTCATTCTCTGTTGGCCTTCCTGTTTTCTGATTCCATGTTTTAATAATAATAACAAGCAGAAAATCCTCGCTACGCTCAGAGCCCCGGGTTCATTACAAAATAACATATTTAGACGTTTTTATCTCTCTCTCTCTCTCTCTCTCTCTCTCTCTCTCTCTCTCTCTCTTTCTCTCCATCCTTCTTTCTCTCGCTCTCTCCTCACTCACCTTCACACTCCCTGTACAATCCAAACACGACTAACACTAATGCAAGTGTGGCTAGAACCAATGCAACAGCCTGCGAGGGCCCCCAGTGGTCACACGTGAAGCGCTAGCAAAAATTGTGCAGCGGCGACCGAGTGCTCAGGAAAGTAAAAGTAAATTAGATTCACAAAAAAGTAAATTAGATTCACAAAAAAGTAAATTAGATTCACAAAAAAGTAAATTAGATTCACAAAAAAGTAAATTAGAATTGGCTAGATCAAATTTACTTTTTTGTGAATCTAATTTACTTTTTTATAAATCTAATTTACTTTTTTATAAATTCTAATTCACCTTCTCACATACAAAAAATCGCTCTGAAAGCCAATTTTAACACCATACTCGTATAATAGCAATATTAAACATTCATCTACAGCAAAAGAACAATATTGACACAACGAATAGAAATTTTCAGAGAGGTTAGATAGCAGTAATCCAGTTCTTGGATCTGATTCTTCTGTTCTCGTCATCTGGAATGATGATGATATTCAGATCCACTAAACTTCGTTTTACTCACCCTAACCTTTTTCGGCTACAATCAGAGATCGGGACATGGCATCACACAATTTCTTCTCAAACGTGGTTGTTCCATTGCATAGCAGAACTTGAATGTTGACTCTGAAATTGATTTTTCAAATAAGCTATTGTCTTGGTGAGCAGTGTCATACAGAGTGCAGAGTTGAACAGACTTTTTCTCCGGATTGAGAAAAAATTCGAGACAAAGTTGTGCTTCAGAGCCCCTTTACTATTGAAAAATCAAAGTTTTCGGAACTCCGCTGTCTGCGTGACCTGCGGTTTCATTTCAAATTTTCTCAGTACGTGATGTATCAGTATACAGAACACGTTAATTTTGATTTCAGGTTTTTGGAGCATAACTTCTGAAGGAATGAAAATTTTTGAATTTTGAGAAAAACGTATTCTTACAATTCTCTACTCTATCAAAAAATGTACTTTTGATGATGCTACGGTGAAATCACTCTAGATCAAATTTACTATTTTGTGAATCTAATTTACTTTTGCTTTCCTGAGTGGTTAACGCGTCCGATAATTACTCGCTTAATGCGCGTTCGAATCCCATCAACTACCTGGCCATTTTTGCACAACCCTTCCTCTCCCCCCTTCCCCCCCCCCCATCCCCGTAAATCGACACATAAATGGATCACCCAAAAATTTGCCTCACGAAAAAGGGGGCGGTCCTCTTGTTCTATTATTAATATGACAAGCAGAGAATCCTCGCTACGCTCAGAGCCCTTTTTTCCCTTTTTCATCACAAAATCACAAATTCCGACTTTTTAAATGGAAAAAGAAGTGGTTTTTAGAGGCAGAGTTTTTGCCATTTCTCTCTCTATTTCTCTCTTCCTATCTGTCCTTCTCTTTCACCCTCTCTTTCTCAGTCTACCTCTCTCCTTCTCTCTCTCTCTCCTCGCTTTCTCACTCTCCGAACAATCCAAACTCGGCTAACACTAATGCAAGTCGGGCTAGAACCAATGCAGCAACCTGCGAGGGTCCCCAGTAGGCATGGGAAAATCGCCGGCGATTGGCTGGCGATGGCTATCAAGCGTAGCCAGTCACAGCCAAAATTTTGGCTATGAGTGGCTACGCTTGATAGCCGTCGCCACACCATAGCCAAAAGCATCGCCGGCTACGAGTGGCGATGAAATGGCGACGGTAATGGTAATTTCCTTGACTGATACAATTTTCATGTTTTTGATTACTATCATTGGTGATATTGTTGTCACCTCGACATAATTTTTAAAATGATACATTGTAGAATCTGATACCCGATTCCGACGACGTCGTCGGTGACATCGTTGACGACGTCATCGAAAAACAACTTTTTTTTTGAAAATTGAAAACTTTTTTCTGATTTCAGTTTAGAATCTGACATTCGATTCTGACGTCGTCGTAGACGACATCGTTGGTGACATCGTCAACGACATCATCGAAAAAAACAATTTTTTTTGAAAATTGGAATATTTTTCTGAATTAGACAACGTCGTCAAAAAACTTTTTTTCAAAAAAGTCAAATGTTGTCAAGATTCATTTAAGAATCTGATACCCGATTTCGACGACGTCGTCGACAACGTCGTCGGAAAAATTTTATTTTCAAAAGAGTTCAATGTTGTCAGGATTCATTTTAGATGACATCGTCGACGATGTCACCGACGACGTCGTCAAAATCGGGTGTCAGATTCTATAATAAATCCTGACAAAATTTGACTTTTTTGAAAAAAAATGTTTTTTTCGACGACGTTGTCGACGATGTCACCTCTGATGTCGTTGGCAACGACGTCAGAATCGAATGTCAGATTCTAAAATTAATTAAGAAAAAAGTTTTCAATTTTGAAAAAAAAATTTTTTTTTCGACGACGTTGTCGACGATGTCACCTCTGATGTCGTTGGCGACGAAGTCAGAATCGAATGTCAGATTCTAAAATTAATTAAGAAAAAAGTTTTCAATTTTGAAAAAAAAAATTTTTTTCGACGACGTTGTCGACGATGTTGTCGACGATGTCACCAACGATGTCGTTGGCGACGACGTCAGAATCGAATGTCAGATTCTAAAATTAATTAAGGAAAAAGTTTTCGATTTTGTAAAAAAAAATTTTTTCGACGACGTTGTCGACGATGTCATCGACGATGTCACCGACGACGTCGTCGGAATCAGGTATCAGATTCTATAATGAATCCTGAAAACATTTGACTTTTTTGAAAAAAAATTTTTTTTGACGACGTTCAGAATAAAGTTTTCAATTTTCAAAAAAAATTGTTCAGAATAAAGTTTTCAATTTTCAAAAAAAATTGTTTTTTTCGATGATGTCGTTGACGATGTCACCAACGATGTCGTCTACGACGACGTCAGAATCGAATGTCAGATTCTAAACTGAAATCAGAAAAAAGTTTTCAATTTTCAAAAAAAAGTTGTTTTTCGATGACGTCGTCAACGATGTCACCGACGACGTCGTCGGAATCGGGTATCAGATTCTACAATGTATCATTTTAAAAATTATGTCGAGGTGACAACAATATCACCAATGATAGTAATCAAAAACATGAAAATTGTATCAGTCAAGGAAATTACCATTAACGTCGCCATTTCATCGCCACTCGTAGCCGGCGATGCTTTTGGCTATGGTGTGGCGACGGCTATCAAGCGTAGCCACTCATAGCCAAAATTTTGGCTGTGCTGGCTTCATAGCCATCGCCACTCCATCGCCGGCGTGGCGAAATTCCCATGTCTAGTCCCCAGTGGGTGGTTAACGCGTCCGCTCGTTAATCTCCCAACGCGCGTTCGAATCCTGCCCCGGTCACTTTTGCACAACCCCTCCCTCCAACCCTCCCCCATCAGAACAAAAAAGGACCACCCAAAAATTTGCCTCACGAAAAAGGGGCGGTCCCCTTGTTCTATTATTAATACAAGCAGACTTGGCCTCGCTACGCTCGGGACCCTTTTTCCATTTTTCTTTTACTTCTTGATTGAAAACAATGGTAGTGGTTTTTTGAAGCAAGGCTTCTGCTGATTTTCTCTCTCCCTCTTTCTCTACCCCTCCCCCTCTCTCTCTTTCTCTCTCTCTCTCTCTCTCTCTCTCTCTCTCTCTCTCTCTCTCTCTCTCTCTCTCAACACTAATGCGAGTTTGGCTAGAACTAATGCAACAACCTGCGAGGGCCCCCAGTGGTCACGCGAAAAGCGCTCGCAAAAAACGTGCAGCGATGACCGAGTGGTTAAAGCGTCTGATTTGTACTCTCTTCATGCGAGTTTGAATCCCGTTAACTGCTAGCCATTTTGCACAACCCCTTCCTTAATTCAAGCCGAAAAAAAGATGGATCACGTGAAAATAAAAATTCTGACGTGAAGAACCACATTTCACTCTCTCTCTACAGTGGTAAATGTGCACTTTAGAAATGAAAAAGCTTCACCCAAAAATTTGCCTCACGAAAAAGGGGGCGGGGCAAAGTGGGCGGAGGATTTGTCAATGAATAATATGATGATATGATACGTGACGTGAATGAATCATCTCTTCCCAGTAGTAACCTGAACACATCTATAAGCAGTTGTCTCAAGCAGAGTGAGTTCTTGTTTCCGGATATTCACAGAAAGATTGTGAATTTTTTTCAGATGAAGTTGCTCTATACCTTTTCGTTTTTCATCTTTCACAATTTCCTCTTCGTTTCGTCTTTTCATGATTTTGTCAGTAAGTTAGATTTGTTTTTATGGATTGACACCAGAACGAAACTGTTTATTCTAACTAGTCTCATAGGTTTTGATATAAGCCGAGTTACTTGTGACGTGTCAGTTCCAAGCAAAAATACTATTTAAGTTCCTTATTCTGCTTTGACTGGCGAGGAACCTGTGGTTATTAACCATGGATACCGAGAGTGCAAACGAGATGTTGCCTGTGAAGAAGGAATTCAGTTTTGTGGCAAACCGTATTCAAAGTACAGTTTCAAGAATGACGACGTAAACTTCTGCTACCCTCGTCAGTCGAACTCAGATCCTAATTCAAAATACAAAATAAGAGACAGAGAGAGAGAGAGAGAGAGAGAGAGACAGAGAAAGAGAGATAAATGGTTCAGACTGTTCGCCCACGCAGATCTGCTCTGATGAATCTGTAGAATACCGAATGGTTCATAAATCTTACAAGCTATGTATGGATGTCGTGTGTACTAAAGGAAATACCTACGTAAACAAGGAGAGGACTTGCAAAAATAATAGAGATGCCATGGAACGGTCCAAAGCTACCGGGAAGCACTTGAGCTGGTTCCAGTAAGATTCTAATTCTACAAAATCAAGAAACCATGTTACAGATACAAGCTCATCAAGAAACTCGCTGACAAGGAACTATCAATTTGCTGCAACCGTGAGAAACTGAAGCTGTCATCATATTAATAATAGAACAAGAGGACCGCCCCCTTTTCGTGAGGCCGATTTTTTGGGTGATCCATTTATGTGTCGATTTACGGGGATGGGGGGGGGGGAGAGGAGAGGAAGGGTTGTGCAAAAATGGCGGGATTCGAACGCGCGTTAAGCGAGTAACGATCAGACGCGTTAACCATGGTGCACTCGGTCACCGTTGCACATTTTTTGCTAGCGCTTCACGTGTGACTACTGGGGCCCTCGCAGGTTGTTGCATTAGTTCTAGCCACACTTGCATTAGTGTTCGTCGTGTTTGGATTGTACAAGAAAAAGAGAGTTAGGAAGAGCAAGTTTGAGAGAGAGAGAGAGAGAAATTGCTAAGACTTTGCCTCGAAAAACCACTTCTTTTTCCATTTAAAAAAGTCGGAATTTGTGATTATGTGATGAAAAAAGGGCTCTGAGCGTAGCGAGGATTCTCTGCTTGTAAGCAAATAATACATTTCAGTGAAGCTGGCAGACAACACCTGTGATGAGCAGCGTCGACCTGTCACCGAGTTCGAAACTGAGTTTGATCTGTACAAGTGTAAAGTAAAAGAAGACTGTAATTTGGTATGGACAAATCGCGTAGAACGGAAGAGAGGATTTTTCGAATGCGGGGAGACTGGTGTCTGTTGTACTCTCAATGACTATCAGTGTCCGGGTCACGACGTTAAGTCAGGAACTGAGAAGTCTTGTGTGAAGGACGACGAATGCGACAAGAATGGTTACTGTTATAGAGGAAAATGTTGTCCTGATGGTTAGTTTAGAATTCTCATCTCGTTTGTTAGATTTCCTATCAAAGCTTGTCTCAGAGCACGCCTTTATCATTTAAATTATTACAGTTGACTTGAAAGGCCCCTACTGTTTGAAGGATATCTTGAATTTCTTGAGTACTCGAGAGATTTATTTTGAAAAAGGTAGTTACGGTAAGTCTGTTAGATTCAGTGTTTACATTGAATGACTATCGCCTCTTTTAACTACTGTGTGGACGGAAAAAACCGGAACGGTACATGCAAAAAAGCTTCGCTGCTTGAAAATTACATAGTTCGACAAGATTTGATAATAGCAATCCGCTATATTATTCGGTAATAATGTTGGCTTCGGAAGGCCACAACTTCAGACACATATCTGGCATCTTTTTCAAGTAGCGAAGCTTGTTCATCGAAAACGTTTTACAAAACAACGGTTTTGCTGAATTATTTCAGTTTTCCATAAGAATACTGTTTTAAATGTTGTATTTTTCAAATGAAGTATTTTAGATGCCTAGGTGAAGAAACTCGAATGAATAATATACAAACATAGATTACTAGGTTGAATTTATGATTTCCAGGTTCTGAAATAAGGTGTCTTCTTGGTGAGAAAAACGTCTTTGGCCAACCACATACGTTTGGAGAGAATAGTGACGGCGGTGATTGTTCTAATAAGAATTATTATAAATTACATCATGGCTCCCCGAATAAATTACCCTGCGTCTTGGACCCTTTCGTAGGTTCCCTCATCACATCTTGATAGTTTAACATCGTTCAGATGGACAAGAATACTCTTATTGCCACAGAACTTGATGCTGGGAAGGCGGCGTTGGAAAAATGTTTCAATGGTTTGAAACCTATGAAGTCATGTACAAAAATGTCCGACTGTGGTGGTGTTCACGAATGTAATCAACTTGGATTAAAGTGGACCAAAGGCGTGTGCTGTTGTGAGTTTAGACTATTCTGACAAAAGACTAGTCCCTTCAGGGAGAGCTCACTGTTCGGGTTCCGGCATGCTGAGCAACAAGAAGGCAGAAGACGTGGCATTGAAAGACACTCGCCTGGTGTTCCGGGTGAGAAACTTCCTATTGTTATACACTCAAAGTTGGAGTTATCAGGTGATAATTTATGACTTTCAGGAATTGGTGAACAACGCATGCGAAGAAGGATACGAGCCGGGAAAGCTATCAGAAAATGACCGTCCAACATGCTGTCGTAAGCACACGTTAATTATCACGGATCATTCTAACTTTCAGCGCTACCCTACTCGTTGCTAACACACACACGGACGAAGAAAGATCTGCCATTGATGAACGGAGATGTATTCCGACATTGTGAATCTTCCACCATGGAGAAATGTCTCGGTGTCAACGAATACTGTGGATCTCCTTACAATCCGTACTTCGACGATGGTGTTGACGATTTCGTCAAACTTTGTTACCAAAGTGAGTTTTTCACAAACATTTGTAGATTGTTTGTTTTTAGATCCGATTCTACCAGGCTCTACGACTCCTGTCTCGAAAATCGTTTTCTGCCAAAACGACAGTTAGTCGTCCACCGAGTTTCAAATATTCAATATTGAATTTAGATGACTGTCGAGGGACTACTGTCGAAGGACTACAGACTGTGTGCTACCAAGGCTATTCTATCGGAATCAACAAACCGACTGGGTTATGTGGGAAAAGTAAGTGAACTGGCAAGAAGTAACATCTTTAAAATTTTCAGAAAACAAATACATTTGCGACACAACTCGAATGACCGTTGGTGAAAATACAGAGGTAAGAGAAAGAAAGAAAGAGAGAGAGAGAGAGAGAGAGAGCGAGAGAGCGAGAGAGAGAGAGCGAGAGAGAGAGCGAGAGAGAGAGAGAGAGAGAGAGAGAGAGAGAGAGAGAGAAAGAGAAAGAGAGAGAGAGAGCTGCTGACAGGCTTCGATTAATGGAGACTGCCCCGAATACTTTGAAATTGGAAAGAAGATAGATAAGACGACGACAAGTATAGCCATCGACACTCTATTGCAGGCTGCTCTACTATCTTCCGAGAAAGAACTAACCGTATTTTGTTCACTCTTGCCAAAATCTTGTTGAAACTAACGTATTACCCGAATTTGGATCACTACATTAGACTGAGCCGTTCTCAACGTCGACCTTGGTGTATTTCTCTTAACCCTTCCATCAACAGTTCCTTTTTGTCTTTTGCGGTACCTATATGGAATCGTATATGTCATTTACTTCCGAGAGAGTTGAAACTGGGGGATGTGAAAAGAATCGTTAAATCTATTCCTAACGCGAAATTATTCATCGACATACCCCAGTCTCTACTCTGAATGTGGCCATCTTGGCCACCCCATTATTCTCATTTCTAAGATTAAGAGAAATTTCACTCAACTTCATATCGATGGATCGTGACGCTATGCCTCACAGCGCTCTCAGGGGCTCGGTGACCGGAGTTCCTCTTTCGATCGATGCCAGTTCATGTGTTTCTGTTTATCCATTTTTTGGTATCATTCACCCTTGTTTTATTAACTAGTTGAAACCTTCTAAATTACGGTCATATACAACTTGACAGATTGCTAGATAGTATCGTTCTAAATACCCCCTGATCGAACTACTAACACCAATGTTCTATCAATACTAACACCAGTATTCAGTTCTTTCCTTTCTGGTGACCTGGCAAAGTCCTGTTTATCTCCGAAATCAATTTTTTGCAAAAAAATGCTACACTGCCCTGACCGGAGCAGTTTCTGAAACAGGTTCTAAGAGTCACCACATTCCCTTTATTTGTTCGAGCTTTAAGCGGCTATTGCTGGCCGTTATTGAAGCTTAAGTATTTTTATTCGTTATGAATAAATATTATTATTATAAGTAGCTCACAGTCCGCAGACCCAGACATTTGCTGTGGTGAGTTGTTTCTTCTCGTGATGAACTGCACGAATGATCTTTCAGAGACACCATTCTCTCACATCGAATTTTCTCTTGGACTGAAGAACAAACCGGTAGAAGACAGAGGAGCGTACAAACAGTGTACTGCATCCGGGAACGAATGTCAGCCAGGAAAAGAGTACTGTGGAAGACCTCGGAATTCGCTTTTCTACGACGAGATCGATCTAGAAGTTCTATTTTGCTACTCAGGTTACTTAATTCTCCGTCATCCCTGATAATTATTCTTTAGTTCCAACACTGCCTTCCAGCTGGGGTCTCACAATCTCATCAATGATACTGTGCAAGAAGAATGAAGACTGCGAGAAGGATGAGATTTGTGTCTCTGGCTCCTCCACCGGCATTTGTGCTGTATTCAAGTGCAACAAAGGGACTGCATCTCTTCCGAAGAGTGGCGTCTCTTGCAGCCAGCACTCTGACTGTATTGACAACGTATTCCAGCAGAAACGAATGACACTTCATGGTAGAACATCGGATTACTTCTCGTTGGTTGACATTCCAAATAAAATTACAATGAACTCTCAGGGCTAGCTGCATTGTCAAAGTTGACCGAATGACTGTTGGGATGTGCTGTGTAGGTGAGGTATCCACAACATACAATTCTCATTCCGAACATTCAGAAGATATGACAGAAGACGCTTGTGAGTATGGGGGACGGCCAGCTCTGGATAGTGATGGAAGGATGGTTATGTGCGGACGGAATCTGGATGTCTGTGTATCTCGTACACAGCAGGAAAGTTCTTATCTACGATGCGGTCCAAGAGGAATATGTTGCCGATCACCGGAATACTCGAAATGTTCTGTGACTTCCGTGCTAACAGCTAACGAGAAGAAATGCAAGGAGAGTGGAGATTGTGGCAAGAACGGACATTGTTCTGGCGGCGTGTGCTGCCCTGCATGTGAGTTAACAATTCACCATAAAAAAGGGTAAGTTGCAGATTGTCTCGATGGAAAGTACGATCAAGCGTCACTGGAACATCTAACTGTGGCTCACTACACCGACACTGATGGAAAACTGTGTCTTCCAGGACAAAGAAACAATTTGGGAGAGCCATATTCGATTGGGCAGACTTGTTCTGCGACGTATGATATTGTTCATCATCCTCAAGGACCATTCCTTTACAGGTTGCCGTGCCCCGAGAACCAAGTCTGTGTTAATAGTGGAGGTCCATCAGTTCCCAAATGTTACAGCGAGCCTTTTGTAAGAATTTGGGATTAAAAAGTATCATTTTCACTTTTTAGGGTCGAGTGAAGGAAGAGAAAAAAGACTTGATGAAGTATCTTTTGATATCTTCCTGTGTACTTTTTTTCGTCGCGGCAACTTTGACATTTGCATTCACATATTTGTACTGTTCAGCAAAATAAAATATGCGTACATGTTGAGAGGTTCAACTAAGAAATAATCGGACAGTTTTCCGGTGATTTCGACGCACATATCTAGCAAAAAGTCTGACCGATTTCAAACTCGCGGCAGTCGCATTTTTGTAAAATGAGTACGGTAGGAGTCGCGACTGGTCGGGACTCTCACAACGAACAGTTAGATTTTTGTGGATTTACATCATTATTCTTACTTTCAGTGCATTGAAATTAAAGGCGCATTACTTAATCGTTCTTGTGTTTCAAGGCGAAACTGCTACAGTAATAAGTAACCGATTTACGGAGGTCAGACTTTTTTACAGGTAGAGGGAGATATGTGCGACGGGTTTTCAAATTTTCCAAAAAGTGGCCACGAAAAGACCGAGAGAAACAGTGAGTGAGAGAGAGAAAGAAAAAGAGAGATGAAGAGAGAAAAAGATAGAGAGGGATAATGAAATGAGATACTTCTATTAATCAATCCCCAAATTCATTGTTTATTCTTCCTCCACCACATTTACACAGTATGAAAATAAACGAACTCATTGAACAGTGTATACGGTAACTACGGGAAGGGACACCCGCGAAGTAAACAAGATGGGTTCTGTTGAATGGTAGATAGCCTCCCTCTAATAAAACAAAAACAATCAACGTTTAAATTACGTGTAGATGTGCGTGTGCCACGTTCCTCGTCATGACGTGGCTGTATCATCTCATTCCAGTGATAACCTGAACACATCTATAAGCAGTTGTCTCAAGCAGGGTGAGTTCTTGTTTCAGGATATTCACAGAAAGATTGTGAAACTTTTTCAGATGAAGTTGCTCTATACCTTTTCCTTTTTCATCTTTCACAATTTTCTCTTCGTTTCATCGTTTAATTTTGCCGAAGTCACTTTTTATCGACATGACTACAGCAGTGAGTTTTGTTCACTACTACTGTTTTTGGAATTGACACCAGGACGAAACTGTTTATTCTGACTAGTCTCATAGGTTTTGATATAAGCCGTGTTACTTGTGACGTGTCAGTTCCAAGCAAAAATACTATTTCAGTTCCTTATTCTGCTTTGACTGGCGAGAAACCTGTGGTTATTAACCATGGATACCGAAAGTGCAAAACCGACGTTGCTTGTGAAGAAGGAACTCAGTTTTGTGGCAAACCTTATGCACTGTTCAGTTATAAGAAAGAGGACGAAAACTACTGCTACCCACGTCAGTCGAACTCAGATCCTTATTCGAAATACAAAAAATAATTTCAGTTGATCCGTACTATCGTATTCATCCTACTAATATCGAATGTCATTCAAAAAGTGGTAAGTAAGCGGGATGCGGAGAGAGAGAGAGAGAGAGAGAGAGAGAGAGAGAGAGAGAGAGAGACAGAGAAAGAGAGATAAATGGTTCAGATTGTTCGCCCACGCAGATATGCTCTGATGAATCTGTAAATCACCGGATGATTCATAACTCTTTCAAGCTATGTATGGATGTCGTGTGTACTGAAGGAAATACCTACGTAAACAAAGAGAAGAATTGCAAAAATAACCGAGATGCCATGGAACGGTCCAAAGCTACCGGGAAGCATTTGAGCTGGTTCCAGTAAGATTCTAATTCCATAATAATCTAGAAACCATGTTACAGATACAAGATCATCAAGAAACTCGCTGACAAGGATCTATCAATTTGCTGCAACCGTGAGAAACTGAAACTATATTCAGCAAAGAATACATTTCAGTGAAGCTGGCAGACAACACCTGTGATGAGCAGCGTCGACCTGTCACTCAGTTCGAAACTGATTTTGATCTGTACAAGTGTAAAGCAAAAGAAGACTGTAACTTGGTATGGACAGATCGCGTGGAACAGTGGAGAGGATTTTTCGAATGCGGGGAGACTGGTGTCTGTTGTACTCTCAATGACTATCAGTGTCCGGGTCACGACGTTAAGTCAGGTACTGAGAAGTCTTGTGTGAAGGACGACGAATGCGACAAGAATGGTTACTGTTATAGAGGAAAATGTTGTCCTGATGGTTAGTTTAGAATTCTCATCTCGTTTGGGCAATATGTAAAACACACCCCGGACACCGCACACCCGCACACCCCGGTTTCTGAACCGAGGTGTGCGCTCACTCTAGCGCACACCCCGGTTTAGAAACCGGGGTGTGTCGATCGAAACCGGGGTGTGCCGATCGAAACCGGGGTGTGCCGATTGAAACCGAGGTGTACCGATCGAGACCGGGGTGTGCCGATTGAAACCGGGGTGTGCTGATCGAAACCGGGGTGTGCTTACGGCACACCCTGATTGTACGTAGCGAATATCGAATCGTTGCCTGAGTATCATATTTTTCATCACGCAGATATTCAAATACCATTCAAAATCCATAATTCCTTTTCCATTCTGGAAAAAAACGGTGATTTTTCTAACATTTCTTGATTGCAAAGTGTTGTAACGTCGTGTTCTTGGTGAAGAGCTTTATTTAAGAAGTGAATTATAATGCAAAGAATCGGTATATGAACATAAGCTGGAGGGGGCGTGGCCCGCAGGGGCGGAGCCACCGGGATAATGGTAAACAACCAGGCATAGGAACGAGGTAGGTCAAATACGAGTTACTGTAGAATATATATACGAGTTACTGTAGAATAATTATTTACTCACTCGTAACAACTCTTTCTGTCCACTGAACATCGTAGGTGCGACTGTCCGGCTCCATGAAGAGTCGACGAACTGGGCGTCGAGTCCTTCTGGATCGATGACGTGGTGGTGATGTAGTTGCTGCTCGTGCGTGACCGGATGCGTTGACCAATGGAGACTGTGCGGGAGTTGTCTGGTCGTCGTGAGCAGTAGGTGAGAGCTGGATGGTTCTTGTTGCTGTCAGTTCCTCTGGTTCCAACTCGAATTCCTGCAGAAGAGCGTTCTGGATTCCTCTTCTTCGTCGTCTCAGCTGGTTCTTATGACGACGGACAATGATTCCATCCATGTCGATCTGGTACATGACGGCTCCCAGTCGGCGTTTGATGATGGCTGGTGTCCAAGTTGTCTTGTTCGAGCGGAAGTCCTTTGCGTAGGCTGGCTCGTTGATGTCAAAGTCGCGACGTCTAGTACCATGGTGCTTGTTGAACTGTCGTTCCATCCTCTTGTTTCTCTGTCCAGATACAGTGTCAGTGGCTGGTCTCAGCAGGTCCCCTGCTGGTTCATCTGACATCTTCTGTAGTCTTCGTTTGAAGGTGTCGACGAATCGTTCGGCTTGTCCATTTGACTGTAGATGGTACGGCGGTGTGCGAACGTGATCGATTTCTTTGGATTTGCAGAAGGCTTCGAACTTGGCGGCGGTGAACTGCGTCCCATCGTGCATCGGGCTTGAGCTGGAGGCGAGCTCGTGTAGTCGTGCAGTGTCTCGAATCGTCTCGAAAGTTATCAGCGTGCGTCTTCCTCAGGTTCTCTTTGGGCTGGCTGCGGAGTTGGGAGTCGTTGAACTGATCAGTGCGTTCGGTCGTGATGACGTTGATCTCTCCAAGTGCAGTCTTCAGTTTCGGGTTGACCAGAATCCATTCCAAACCAAGGAGTGTCTTCGTGTTTGCCACATGACAGGTACCTTCGGCAAGTACTCCATCGATAATGAACTTGCAGTGGAAGCTTCCTGTGACTGGGATCGGGGTCCCATTTGCTGAGCGTAGTGTGATGGTCGGTCTCTTCAGCTGTGGCTTGTTCTTCAGTCTTCTCCAGTCGGCCTGACTGAGAAGAGTGACATCGGCACCAGTGTCGAGCTGCATGCTGATCTCGGTCCCGTTGATGCGAACTTTCTTGAAGATTCGGCTTGCTCCACGGTTGCAGTTGACAACATGAACCTGACGTCTTCTACGGCAGGACTTCATGAAGTGTCCCTTCTGGCCACAATTGTAACATTTGTGCGGGCAGTCCCTTCTCCGGTGGTTTCCACGGCAAACTGGGCACAAGTTCGGCTGGTGACTGCTTGCGTCTCGGACTGGACTCTGACTTTGTTGTGGATCGGTACGCTCTGCGGTGCTCGGTGCGTGCTGACGACGATTGCGATTGTTCGGTGCGTGCTGACGGCTGTTGTCAGTGACTGCTAGAACTGCGGTGTCCTGACTCATCATCTTGACCTCTTCTCTGGACCTGAGTGTCTGCTGGACGGTGTCGAGAAGTTGCACGAGCGTGATTTCTGGCCTCTCCTCCATTGTACGGACTGCTAGCTGGCGGATTGGCTCGTGCTTCTGTTCGCGGAATGCGCTGACCCATGTCAGGCATTGGAACTGGTCGTCCGTCATCTCGCGCCAACGAGATGAGTTGATTGCGGACTTCAGCTTGGCGGTGAACTCCGTGAGCGGCTCGTCGTTGTACTTGATCTGATGTACGGCAAAACGGCGGGCAAAGAGTGTCTTCTCTGGATCAAACAGCTTCTTCAGTTGTGCCAGGAGTTCGTTGAGTGACAATGAACTGGGTGAGCGTGGTGAGCTGATGTCTCTCAGAAGTTCGAAGGACTTGGAGTCGAGCTTGAACCTGATGAGTCTGGCCTTGACATCGTCATCCAGAGATATCGTGGAGTCGTCGATCATCTCCTGGTAGCGTTCCAACCAAGCGGAGAAAGTGCATCCGCTTTCTGGATCCGGCTGGAACGTTGGTAGACGGGTAGCGAGCGTATCGATTGGATCGATAGGTCTTGACGAGGTGCTGGACGTGGCGCGGTTTTCCATGACTTCTTGAAGCATCTTCCGGTACGCGGCGTTTTCGTCCATTGCTTTTTTCAGCAGCTCCAAGGTTTCTGCTTGACGGGTGTCTCCTCGAGGTTGACGTGACATTGTTCGTGAATCCTGATCGCCAGTGTTGTAACGTCGTGTTCTTGGTGAAGAGCTTTATTTAAGAAGTGAATTATAATGCAAAGAATCGGTATATGAACATAAGCTGGAGGGGGCGTGGCCCGCAGGGGCGGAGCCACCGGGATGATGGTAAACAACCAGGCATGGGAACGAGGTAGGTCAAATACGAGTTACTGTAGGATATATACGAGTTACTGTAGAATAATTATTTACTCACTCGTAACACAAAGGAACGACAGACGTTTAACTTTAATTGAAAGCCGCAACTCAAAATTCTCGGTAAATGTTAGTCCTAGCCTCAGGTTACTCTATCGAGAAGTTAATAGAAACGTAGAGAGGTGAAACTTTATATCGAGGCGGCAGTTCAAAATGCTCACATGGGACAAATCCATAACGATGAGCACATGCGACGACATGACTTCTGTGCACATACATTCTCGGAAGACCACAGAAGACCGTCTGCACTGATGATTTGGGTCAGTTTGAAATAGTGAATCGGGTTGAACAAAGATTGAGTGAGGGTCCCATCAAATAGTTCATAACTTGTTATGAACGCTTTCTTTGCTCATGTCATGAGCAAAGAAACGACGAGAATTTTCTTCCGAGAATACATAAACCAAGCTGTTCAAAACCAGAAATAGAATTACAAATGGTTCATGTCCGATTTCCGAGCTGATGCCAACTATGCGGATTCCTGATTGTGAGCGGCAGGACCGTGTGGATTTGGTGAAACCATTTACCTCAAAACTTTCAATCCTGAACGAAGAAAGACGATGTACTTTTTGTTAATATCGATTTGACGATTAACGGTTTCGTTAAATCGAAATTTTCGTAAACAGCCCTGGTGTGCACATCTAGGATGTCCTGAATTAGATTGAAAATGTTGACAAGTTAAGACTTAATTCTGAAAAACCCGCGGGAAAACTCGGATAAAAGTGACGAGTTTCTCGATTATAAAGATCAGAAATTGTGTCGGATGTTTGTCTCAACAATGATGTTTCACCATGTTCAATGATAAACGTCACGACAGAAATTTCAGTCTGTAGCAATCAAGAAATGTTAGAAAACTTACCGTTTTTTTCAGAAGGGGATGGATTTTGAATGGTATTTGAATATCTCAGTAATGAAAAATATTATACTCAGGCAACGATTAGAGCGTCGCTATCAGGGTGTGCCGTAAGCACACCCCGGTCTCGATCAGCACACCTCGGTTTCAATCGGCACACCCCGGTTTCGATCGGCACACCCCGGTTTCTAAACCGGGGTGTGCGCTAGAGTGAGCGCACACCTCGGTTCAGAAACCGGGGTGTGCGGGTGTGCGGTGTCCGGGGTGTGTTTTACATATTGCCTCTCGTTTGTTAGATTTCTTATCAAAGCTTGTCTCAGAGCACGCCTTTATCATGTAAATCATTACAGTTGACTTGAAAGGCCCATACTGTTTGAAGGATATCTTGAGTTTGGAAGGATCAATTAGTTCGGAGTTTTTCTTCTACAAATATGTCTCTGGTGAGTGTGGGAGATGCAGTGTATCCGTTCAATGACTATCACCTAATCTATCACCACCCATTATTTTCAAAGATCTTCAAATCGGAATTATTGAAAAAAAGAAGCTCATTCGCAATTCTGTCAGGTTTCTGTAAGAAGACGATGTTCAACTTCCTCTAACGTCCGTAATGATATAAGAAACTTCAACTTTTCTTCTGTGAATTAAATTCTTTATAGAGAAAGAGAGAGAGAGAGTTTCTATACCTAGGTGGTAGGTATAGAAGAGATCTGCTGCAGTTATTGAATTCTAGGTTGAATTTATAATTTCCAGGTTCTAAAACAAAGTGTCTTCTTGGTGAGAAAAACGACTTTGGCCAACCACATACGTTTGGAGAGATTAGTAGCACCCGATGTTCTGACAAGAACTATAAAATTTTATATCATGGCTCCACGAATAAAATACCCTGCGTCTTGGACCCTTTCGTAGGTTCCCTCATCACATCTTGATAGTTTAACATGATTTAGATGGACAAGAATACTCTTATTTCCGCAGAACTTGATGCTGGGAAGGCGGCGTTGGAAAAATGTTTCAATGGTGCGAAAGCTACGAAGTCATGTACAAAAATGTCCGACTGTGGTCCTGGATTGGAATGTATTCAACCTGAACCAGAACGGACAAAGCGCGTTTGCTGTTGTGAGTTTCGATGATTCTGATAAAAGTTGTTGCTTGCTTTAGGGAAAAGTGGCTGTTCGGGCTCCAGAATGCTGAGCAGCAAGAAGGCAGAAAACGTGGCATTGAAAGACACTTACTTGGTCTTCCGGGTGAGAAACTTCCTATTAATATATGATTGGATAACGTTCGAGTGAACACAATTTATCAATTTCAGGAGCTGGTTAACAACACATGCGAAGAAGGCTACGAGCCGGGCAAACTTAGGAATGGCCGTCACACATGCTGTTGTGAGCACAATTTCATTGCCATGGTTCATTCCAGGGCTGGTTACGAAATTTCCGATTTAACGAAACCGTTAAACGTTAAAATAACGGTTTTTCCAAATTTAACGAACAATTTCGTTAAATCGTTAAATTTCGTAACCAGCCCTGGTTCATTCTAACTTTCAGCTATACCCTTCTCGTTGCTAACATACACACGGACGAAGAAAGATCTGCCATTGATGAACGGAGATATATTCCGACATTGTGAATCTTCCACCATGGAGAAATGTCTCGGTGTCAACGAATACTGTGGATCTCCCTACAATCCGTACTTCGACGATGGTGTCGATGACTACGTCAAATTTTGTTACAAAAGTGAGTTTTTCACAAACATTTGTAGATTGTTCGTTTATAGATCCGATTCTACCAGGCTCTACGACTCCAGTCTCGAAAATCGTTCCCTGCCAAAACGACAGTTAGTCTTTCACCGAGTTTCAAATATTCAATATTGAATTTAGATGACTGTCGAGGGACTACTGTCGAAGGACTACAGACTGTGTGCTACCAAGGCTATTCACTCGGAATTAACAAACCGACTGGGTTATGTGGGAAAAGTGAGTGAACTGGGTAAGAAGGAACATCGAATTAATTTTCAGAGCACAAGTACATTTGCGACACTACTCGAATGACTGTTGGTGAGAGTACAGTGGTAAGAGAGAGAGAGAGAGAGAGAGAGAGAGAGAGAGAGAGAGAGAGAGAGAGAGAGAGAGAGAGAGAGAGAGAGAGGGGAAGAGAGAGGGAGAGAGAGAGAAAGAAAGAGAAAGAGAGAGAGAGAGCTGCTGACAGGCTTCGACTGATGGAGACTGCCCCGAATACTTTGAAATTGGAAAGAAGATAGACAGGACGATGACAAGTAGCTCACAGTCCGCAGACCCAGACATTTGCTGTGGTAAGTTGTCCTCTCTCGAGATGGATTGTAAGAAAGATCAAATATCTTTCAGAGACGCCGTTCTCTCACACTGAATTTTCTCTTGGACTAAAGAACAAACCGGTTGAAGACAGAGGAGCGTACAAACATTGTACTGCATCCGGGAACGAATGCCAACCTGGGAAAGAGTACTGTGGACGACCTCGGAACTCGCTGTTCTACGACGAGATCGATCCAGATGTTCTTTTCTGCTATTCCGGTTACTTAATCTTCCATCATCCCTGATTATTCTCCTTTTCAGTTCCATCACTGCCTGCCAGTTGGGGTCTCACAATCAAATCAATGACATTGTGCAAGAATATTGGCAACTGCAAGAAGGGAGAGATGTGTGTTTTTGACTCGCAGCAGGGTTCCTCCACCGGCGTTTGTACTGTATTCGAGTGCAGCAAAGGGACTGCATCTCTTCCGAAGAATGGCGGCACTTGCAGCAAGCACTCTGACTGTATCGACAACGTATTCCAGCAGCAACGAATGGCAGTCACTGGCAAAACATCGGATTACTTCTCGTTGGTTGACATTTCAACAAAATTTACAATGAACCCTCAGGGCTAGCTGCATTGTCAAAGTTGGTCGAGTTATTGTTGGGATGTGCTGTGTAGGTGAGGTATCCACAACATACAATTTTCATTCCGAACATTCAGAAGAGCTGACAGAAGACGTTTGTGAGTATGGGGGACGGCCAGCTCTGGATAGTAATGGAAGGATGATCATGTGCGGTCGAGACCTGGATGTCTGTGTATCTCGTACACAGGAGGAAAGGTCTTATCTACGTTGCGGGCCAAAAGGAATATGTTGCCGATCGCCGGAATATTCGAAATGTCCTGTGACGTCCGTACCGACAGCTGACGAGAAGACGTGCAAGAAGAGCAATGACTGTGGCAAGAACGGATACTGTTCAGGCGGCGTGTGCTGCCCTGCATGTGAGTTAACATTCCAACATAGAAAAAGGGAAAGTTGCAGACTCACTGGACGGGCCGTACTGTCTCAATGGAAAGTACGACCAAGCGTCCCTGCAGCATCTAACTGTGGCTCACTACACCGACACTGATGGAAAACTGTGTCTTCCAGGAGAAAGAAACAATTTGGGAGAGCCATATTCGATTGGGCAGAGTTGTTCCGCAACGTATGATATTGTTCATCATTCTTAACAACCATTCCTTTACAGATCGCCGTGTCCCGAAAATCAAGTCTGTGTCAATAGTGGAGGTCCATCGGTTTCCAAATGTTACAACGACCTTTCTGTAAGTCTCATCATTTTCTCATCCAATATACTCGTTCCAGATCAGTACCTCTTGTCAACCAGAAACTATATGGATCATTTTATTTTCTGCTGGTTTTCTTGTTTTCGGAAGCTTGGCCATCGTCCTTTTCTTTTACAACAACATTAAGAATCATAACGCGATGAAGGACCATGGAATATAATTATACGCAATTTTTGAAATAGACGTACAAACATCGAATAAATGGTTTTGTTGTAAAGCTCGAAAAATATGATTTTTTTTCTATTTTCGATTGCTGAGGATTTATTTTAACATTAGTGGCATTGATTTTTTCCAGATTAAACAAAATTTGAGTAAAAATTCCATTCCATTACGTTCTTGGTCAACAATGATGCACTCTCAGATTGACTTCAAGAAAACATAGAAAAAATTCAAGTTAGATCGTGAAAACCTTGGATAGAATTCGAAACTCTGGTTGAACCATGGAAAGAAAAGCTTTAAAATGGTTAATGATTACAAAATCAAGATAGGCACCATCCACACTATTAGAAACAGAGAGAAGAGAATTAATCGTGTCAGTAAAGGACAATAGCTGACTTTTGCAAGATCTTCTAGGAATGAAACCAAATTGGTGAGGCTGAGGGCCAATCTGTGTCCAAAGCCAAAATTTTTTCCATAATAGGAGAAAAGGGATCAGTAAGCGAAATAGGCCTGTAGTGAGCTGCAACAGCCGGGTCACCTTTTTTGAAAACAGGAATAATAATAGAGGAAGACCAACTAGTGTAAATATAAGAAGTCAAATAGGAAGATTGAAAAAGTTAGGAGAAAAGTTATAGGGGAGTTATAATTAGCATGAGGTAAGAGCGGAACTTTTGAGGATTGAAAACACTCCTGGAATTCAGAAGAAGAACATTTGAAGGTTTAGGTGGAGATGAAGAAGTATGGACTAGTGAATTTGGAAGAGGAGAAGGATTTGTGGAAAATGAATGAGAAGAGCTGGAATGGTGAAGAAGAGTGGGAGAAAGGTTAGCAACAGAAGGAAAGGTTGTGGTTAGGTGTCGGTTGTAAAACTGTAGAGGATGAGTTAGAGTAAAAAACCTTGTTATTAAAGTGCGGACGAATTCTTACACATTTGGGAAATTGCTAGTTTCCATTTCCTCGCCATTAGAAACGTCAGTGGACTTACCAGCAACAGTTCAGGAACCATGTTTAACTCTCGGTGGATCAAACGAGCGAGGATTCTTAAGTTTGTGGAGCTTCAGTTCTTTGATACCCCAGATAATAGCGCCTGCATCAGTGTTAAGTTTGAATTGAAGTTGACGAATCTCAGCAAGAACGCGATGAAGGACCATGGAATATAGTTATACGCAATTTTTGAAATAGACGTACAAACATCGAATAAATGGTTTTGTTGTAAAGCTCGAAAAATATGATTTTTTTCTATTTTCGATTGCTGAGGATTTATTTTAACATTAGTGGCATTGATTTTTTCCAGATTAAACAAAATTTGAGTAAAAATTCCATTCCATTACGTTCTTGGTCAACAATGATGCACTCTCAGATTGACTTCAAGAAAACATAGAAAAAATTCAAGTTAGATCGTGAAAACCTTGGATAGAATTCGAAACTCTGGTTGAACCATGGAAAGAAAAGCTTTAAAATGGTTACTGTATATGATTTATGTTTCAGTTTCATGCTCAGTTTTTAAAGCTTGCTTATTTTCAAACATGTGTTTAATCGAATCACAAGTACGGTAGTTCATTAAAATTTCCACTTTTAAACAACGAAGTCATCGAAATCGCATGTCAGTGCCGTTTATAGGTTTTCGAAAATTTTCAGTTCTTGAGAAAACTCCCTGTTAAGAGCGATATTGAACAGAAACTTCAACTGTTTAAAAATACAATACAATCGTTTTCGACAATGTCATAGACGATAACACGGAAAGTGAGCTGGGCGGACTTGATACCTATCCTAATCTTGATCTATAAAAACAGAAAGAAAAAATATTACGTGAACTAGAAATTATCACGTGAACTAGCTACGTGGCGTCTCGTCATTTCTCGAAACTACAGTTTGTCCATCACTTTCATTCTCTCTTTTGTACAAGTTATTCAAATATTATCGTTTGTGTTAGTACTTCCACTTCCCTTGTTACTACAAACTAGGCGATGAACTTTCACAACATAAATTCTGCAACCAGACAGTTATCAGGTTAAAATACTTGAACTCAAATAAAATTCGACGACGTCAACGAAATTTATTTGATGATGTCATCGACGATAACACGGAAAGTGAGCTGCGCGGACTTGATACCTATCCTAATCTTGATCTATAAAAACAGAAAGAAAAAATATTACGTGAACTAGAAATTATCACGTGAACTAGCTACGTGGCGTCTCGTCATTTCTCGAAACTACAGTTTGTCCATCACTTTCATTCTCTCTTTTGTACAAGTTATTCAAATATTATCGTTTGTGTTAGTACTTCCACTTCCCTTGTTACTACAAACTAGGCGATGAACTTTCACAACGTAAATTCTACAATTAGACAGTTATCAGGTTAAAATACTTGAACTCAAAAAAAATTCGACAACGTCAACGAAATTTATTTTTGTTTGATGTCATCGACGATAACACGGAAAGTGAGCTGGGCGGACTTGATACCTATCCTAATCTTGATCTATAAAAACACAAAGAAAAAATATTACGTGAACTAGAAATTATCACGTGAACTAGCTACGTGGCGTCTCGTCATTTCTCGAAACTACAGTTTGTCCATCACTTTCATTCTCTCTTTTGTACAAGTTATTCAAATATTATCGTTTGTGTTAGTACTTCCACTTCTCTTATTACTTCAAGGCGATGAACTTTCACAACATAAATTCTGCAACCAGACAGTTATCAGGTTAAAATACTTGAACTCAAATAAAATTCGACGACGTCAACGAAATTTATTTTTGTTTGATGTCATCGACGATAACACGGAAAGTGAGCTGGGCGGACTTGATACCTATCCTAATCTTGATCTATAAAAACAGAAAGAAAAAATATTACGTGAACTAGAAATTATCACGTGAACTAGCTACGTGGCGTCTCGTCATTTCTCGAAACTACAGTTTGTCCATCACTTTCATTCTCTCTTTTGTACAAGTTATTCAAATATTATCGTTTGTGTTAGTACTTCCACTTCTCTTATTACTTCAAGGCGATGAACTTTCACAACATAAATTCTGCAACCAGACAGTTATCAGGTTAAAATACTTGAACTCAAATAAAATTCGACGACGTCAACGAAATTTTTGTTTGATGTCATCGACGATAACACGGAAAGTGAGCTGGGCGGACTTGATGCCTATCCTAATCTTGATCTATAAAAACAGAAAGAAAAAATATTACGTGAACTAGAAATTATCACGTGAACTAGCTACGTGGCGTCTCGTCATTTCTCGAAACTACAGTTTGTCCATCACTTTCATTCTCTCTTTTGTACAAGTTATTCAAATATTATCGTTTGTGTTAGTACTTCCACTTCTCTTATTACTTCAAGGCGATGAACTTTCACAACATAAATTCTGCAACCAGACAGTTATCAGGTTAAAATACTTGAACTCAAAAAAAATTCGACAACGTCAACGAAATTTATTTTTGTTTGATGTCATCGACGATAACACGGAAAGTGAGCTGGGCGGACTTGATACCTATCCTAATCTTGATCTATAAAAACAGAAAGAAAAAATATTACGTGAACTAGAAATTATCACGTGAACTAGCTACGTGGCGTCTCGTCATTTCTCGAAACTACAGTTTGTCCATCACTTTCATTCTCTCTTTTGTACAAGTTATTCAAATATTATCGTTTGTGTTAGTACTTCCACTTCTCTTATTACTTCAAGGCGATGAACTTTCACAACATAAATTCTGCAACCAGACAGTTATCAGGTTAAAATACTTGAACTCAAATAAAATTCGACGACGTCAACGAAATTTTTGTTTGATGTCATCGACGATAACACGGAAAGTGAGCTGGGCGGACTTGATACCTATCCTAATCTTGATCTATAAAAACAGAAAGAAAAAATATTACGTGAACTAGAAATTATCACGTGAACTAGCTACGTGGCGTCTCGTCATTTCTCGAAACTACAGTTTGTCCATCACTTTCATTCTCTCTTTTGTACAAGTTATTCAAATATTATCGTTTGTGTTAGTACTTCCACTTCCCTTGTTACTACAAACTAGGCGATGAACTTTCACAACGTTAATTCTACAATTAGACAGTTATCAGGTTAAAATACTTGAACTCAAAAAAAATTCGACAACGTCAACGAAATTTATTTTTGTTTGATGTCATCGACGATAACACGGAAAGTGAGCTGGGCGGACTTGATACCTATCCTAATCTTGATCTATAAAAACACAAAGAAAAAATATTACGTGAACTAGAAATTATCACGTGAACTAGCTACGTGGCGTCTCGTCATTTCTCGAAACTACAGTTTGTCCATCACTTTCATTCTCTCTTTTGTACAAGTTATTCAAATATTATCGTTTGTGTTAGTACTTCCACTTCTCTTATTACTTCAAGGCGATGAACTTTCACAACATAAATTCTGCAACCAGACAGTTATCAGGTTAAAATACTTGAACTCAAATAAAATTCGACGACGTCAACGAAATTTTTGTTTGATGTCATCGACGATAACACGGAAAGTGAGCTGGGCGGACTTGATACCTATCCTAATCTTGATCTATAAAAACAGAAAGAAAAAATATTACGTGAACTAGAAATTATCACGTGAACTAGCTACGTGGCGTCTCGTCATTTCTCGAAACTACAGTTTGTCCATCACTTTCATTCTCTCTTTTGTACAAGTTATTCAAATATTATCGTTTGTGTTAGTACTTCCACTTCCCTTATTACTACAAACTAGGCGATGAACTTTCACAACGTAAATTCTACAACCAGACAGTTATCAGATTAAAATACTTGAACTCAAAAAAAAATTCGACAACGTCAACGAAATTTATTTGATGATGTCATCGACGATAACACGGAAAGTGCGCTGCGCGGACTTGATACCTATCCTAATCTTGATCTATAAAACACAAAGAAAAAATATTACGTGAACTAGAAATTATCACGTGAACTAGCTACGTGGCGTCTCGTCATTTCTCGAAACTACAGTTTGTCCATCACTTTCATTCTCTCTTTTGTACAAGTTATTCAAATATTATCGTTTGTGTTAGTACTTCCACTTCTCTTATTACTTCAAGGCGATGAACTTTCACAACATAAATTCTGCAACCAGACAGTTGCAGGCAACTAAATACGACCGTTTCCGGAGGCCTTTTTTTATTTCCGGCCGTTTCCTAAAAACGACCGGATTACATCGGAAACGATCGTTTTTTAAGGAATAAGGCAAGCCGAAGCTAATGCGAGAAGGAAAGTGGCGCACTAAAGAAAAAAGATATGCGGGCGCACCCGCATATCACGCATTTTCACGCCAGTTTTGATACTCGAAACAAATAAAGAAAAAGTGAACGAACGTCTTTCCATAAAAACGTGAACTTTGAGACAACTTGGAACTTCTTTAAAGCTCCATTTTTAAAAATTAAAATGCTAAGCGATAAATGGATCACGTTGAGGACACGTTTGAATTTCAAAACTAAGGAAATCCGTGCCGCGCAACAGCGCGCGGTCTGATCGAATTGAAAAGTTGATGCGCATCTCCGCTTCAACAGTACCTTTCCGATAGCGTTTACACCGTTCCGATCCGACTCCTATGAGCTGAGAACAGGCCGCGGAAAGACAGTGCGACCAAATAGCCTTTTTTCATTAGAATAGATACTTAATTTTGAGATGTTGTTAGCTCCATGAGATGAAGAATAATTTTTTTAAAAAAACCTCGTGTCAGTGGAGTTACCAAAAACTTCTGAAACCTGACAGAGAGTCGCGAAACACGTTTGTTCGGCGAAACCCGCAGATGGTCCGCGCGTGGATGATTGCATAAAGCGCGTGCATAATTGGCAAGCTGGATACCCCAATGAGAGAAGGGGGGAATTTAGATGCCACGATTTTTGTTCTGGCCTTCCGGTGGCGTCTCCGGTGACCTTCTCCCAATGTAGGGGAGATCACAACTCTTTTGCGTTTCCGAGAATTTTCGACCGTTTCCGAAAAAAAACGGTCATTTCCGGTATTTTCCCCGCAGTTTTTTCTTCGGGAACGTTCAGGAAACGGGGCGGAAATCACCAGAAACAGTCGGATTTAGTTTCCTGAGGTCAGATCAAAATACTTGAACTCAAATAAAAATTCTCTGTTCAGAGTTAAAAGTGTCCGTTACTAGATACTTCCTTCCATTTCAATAAGTAGAGCTTCCAATCATTCCTACAGATTAACATTTTCTCCTCCTGATCTGTTAAATTTCAGTGTTATGAATCGTGGAATGTTAGGTGTCTTTTGCTTCGCCAACATTGTGGCTTTGGTTTCCGGCTCGGGTATGTTTTTGAAGTACAGAAATTTCTTCATGTCTTTGAACTAAATTCCTTCAAAACTAAACTTACAGGTTGTGATCTCGTCACAGCCAACAGCTGCGACGGAATTCAAGATTGCGCTACTGGACAACAATGCCTTTTTTCGAATGTAAACAACATGGATGGTAAATGCTGCGGTACGACAATTAATATACAAAACACATCTGCGATAAACATGAATTTTCAGATAACAATCTGACGTGCTTGGGACTGGAGACACAAGTGAAAATATCAGTGCGCGACGATGAAACAAACATCTATGAAGTGAGTTCTGAGAATACTTCAGAGTTGCACGAAAGTAAAATCTTTCTGAAGGAAGACAGGAGTGAAAATTTGAAACAGGAGCACACATACAGTGGCGAACATAAACATTTCCACTTTTGGTTTTTTGGTAATATCTCAGCCATAAGTTGTCCGATTGCTTTCAATTTTTCACAGATATTCATTCAAACATTTCTGAATTCAGTCAACTCAATTAATCGCTGATAAATCTCGAAACAAAAATAAAATAACTATTTTCCCTGGACATGTCTGAAATCGACTTTAAAGTTGACCTGATTTAAATTGAATTCAAATCTTCTGAGAGACTTAAACATCGGGAATTATTGAAAACTCATTGAGTCAGTGTTTTGAATCATGAAAACTTCACATATTCCAAAAATGGACTCCAGAATCCAAATTCGTAGACTTAATCACTGAGAATTTCACTTCGCATGAGTTTTTGCTATTTTTTTCTCGTATTTCTGGATTTTGTTTTTATTTTTCATTCTGTAAAGCTTAACATAAACTATAGGAATAGTTTGAGTCGAGAACTGAAGACAGTCGTCTCACAATTAACATGTCCTTATGCTGGAACCAACTTTCTACAAGTCAGTCAGAGTGTTTGGACTCGTCATTTTCATAAGAGAATGAAACTTTTTTCTGAAAGTCTGATTATGAATAAGAAAGCCAACTGTCTTCTTAACAAACGGTGTTAATCATTCACTCATAAATTTAACATTTGTGACCGTTATGATGACTTTAAATGCAGATTGTCTAGCGTGTACTGGCGTGTACCTGGGGCTGGATCGCTAAGCCTTGGGTAAAAACTGTTAGGAACCCCGAATCGGAGCTTTAAATCTTTATTATCTCTTGTACAATGTTTCTAAACAAAATAAAGCTTGTTTGCTTTCTCTTAGAAATCAGAGGCCGATCTCCATTCATGACGCTATTATTGGGCTACTCCAGGGTTCAGTTTTTCAGGCGGCGCCCGCAGGCGGCCACGATTTTGGCCGCCGGGAACGGCCGCG
Organism: Caenorhabditis parvicauda; assembly: GCA_963978915.1. Classification (NCBI taxonomy): domain Eukaryota; kingdom Metazoa; phylum Nematoda; class Chromadorea; order Rhabditida; family Rhabditidae; genus Caenorhabditis; species Caenorhabditis parvicauda. The sequence continues at coordinate 4,321,975 of OZ022251.1, read as the reverse complement.
CGGCCAAATTTTTTTTCACCGTGATAATGATTCCTTCTAACTCTAATAACTCTAAATTGATCACAGAAAACGTTTTAAAGCCCGTTTTCATCAGCCCGGCCGATTCGGGCCACGGCCGGCCCCAGGCTGCCGGTTGGCCGCGAAAAAAATTTTTGCCAGAATGTGAATTAAACATGTCATAATACCGTTAATCAACACTTAATTCAGATTTGACAGCTTTTCAGATCATATTTTGCTTTTTTTAGTCGTTGATTTTTCGAAAAAAAATTTTTTTTTTCTCTTATGGAATTATGTACAATTTTTTCGTAAATTAGCTTCTATTTGTCTATTTCAACGATTTAATTGCTGAGTCAGCTTTTTAAGCGCCTCCTAAATGATGTAAATCACGCCCGGCCGCCGCGGCCGGCCGGGGGCGGCCGTAGCTTCAATTTACTGGCCGACAGTGATAAAAATGTGTTTTTCTTCGTTTTCCAACATGATTGAGTCTGATTCCATCAAAAATTCCAAGTAGTATTGCACGTAGAGCTTCGCGGCCGACCCCGGCCACCCCGGCCGGGCCGGCCGGGACGGCCGGAGACGGCTAGAGCTTCAATTTACTTTTCGAAAGTGATGAAAATACTTTTACCTACGTTTTCCTATATGACGGAATCTTATTTCATACAGATTTCGAATTATCTTTGCATGTAGATTGTGGCGGCTGGTTCCGGCCACCCCGGCCGGAGCGGCCGGGGTGGCCGCGACAGTGTAAGAAGCTCCGAGGAGGTCGCAGGACCAAAAAAGTTGATTAACTTTCTTCCTTGAACATAAGAGATACACTATACACCAATAAATTTGATGATTCCCATTCCTATGCCCAAACGACCGTTTCGACCACACTCAATTTTTTTGATCTACCCCGAAAATAGCACAACCTACAGTAACAAAAATTATTATTTTTTTCAGAGAATTTCATTTTTAGATATTTTACTTCTCTTCTCGTTTCAGTTCACTCTTGTTTGTAGTTTTTACCAATTGAATAATCATATCAGTCAAATTCGTGGCTCTTGAAGGTCGTATATCACCCTTGGCCGTCCCGGCCGGCCCGGCCGGAGTGGCCGGGATCGGCCGCAGCGGTCTACGTGCAAAACTACTTCGAATTTTTTATGGAATCGGTCTTAGTCATGTTGGAAAACTAAGAAAAAAACATTTTCATTGCTTTCGAAAAGTAAATTGAAGCTCTAGCCGCCTCCGGCCGTCCCGGCCGGCCCGGCCGGGGTGGCCGGGGTCGACCGCGGAGCTCTACGTGCAATACTACTTGGAATTTTTGATGGAATCAGACTTATTCATGTTCGAAAACCAAGAAAAAAACATTTCTATCACTGTCGGTCAGTAAATTGAAGCTACGGCCGCCCCCGGCCAACCCGGCCGTCCCGGCCGCGGCGGCCGGGCGGGATTTGCAACTTTTGAGAGCCATTCAAAAGACTGATATGACTATTAAATTGATAGATTAGACAAACTAGAGCTATTTCACAAGAAAAAAAGTGAAATTCCTGACAAGTCAAAAAAAATTGACTTTTAAAAATCGAAAAATAAAAAAGTATAAAAGTTGACCCAAAAAGCTGTCGAATTAAGTGAGGTGTTCATAAACGGTATCCTGATATGTTTGATTCACATTCTGGCCAAAATTTTATTTGCGGCCAACCGGCAGCCTGAAGCCGGCCGTGGCCGCAAGTATCCCGGCCGCCGGCCAAATTTTAGAAAAACGTTGGAACATGATTTATTTGATGTTATAGCTACTAAAATCTGAAAAACAAAGACACTACGGTCTGGCCGCGTGATCGATATCGTTTGGCCGCAGGCGGCCGGCGGCCGGTAAAACCGGAACCCTGGGCTACTCCAGTGCTCATTAAGTCAACGGTAAAGTCACGAGTTTTGAAATTATGAAAAAGATGATTCGGGAACTGATTCGATGACATAAAATGCTCTTTTTTGTTTTTGGAATTTTAGACGAAGCTTCATTTTCAATCAAGATGACAACTCCGAACACTCAAACCGACTCGCGCGATGTTGGTTTCGGTAGAAGGACATGTAAATTGTGAGACGACTGTCTTCAGTATTTAACTCAAACCATGCGTATAAGTTATGTCAAGCTTTATGAAATGGAAAATAAAAACAAAATTCAGAAATCCGAGAAAAAAGAGCAAAAACTCATGCGAAGTGAAATCCTCACTGATTAAGTCTACGAATTTGGATTCTGGAGTCCATGTTTGGAATATGTGATGTTTTCATGATTCAAAAGGATGACTCAATGAGTTTTCAATATTTTCCGATGTTTGAGTCTCTCAGAAGATTTGAATTGAAATTAAATCAGGTTAACTTTGAAGTCGATTTCAGACATGCCTAGGGAAAATATTTATTATATTTTTGTTTTGAGATTTATCAACGATTTATGAAGTTGACTGAAATTGGAAATGTTTGATTGAATATCTGTTAAAATTTGAAAGCAATCGGACAACGTATGGCTGAGATATTACCAAAAAACCAAAAGTGGAAATGTTTATGTTCGCCACTGTATCTAGCAAAAAGTTTGACCGATTTCAAACGCGCGACAGTCGCATTTTTGTAAAATGAGTGCGGTAGGAGTCGCGACTGGTCGGGACTCTCACAACGAACAGTTAGATCTTTGTGGATTTAAATTATTATTCTTACTTTCAGTCCATTAAAATTAAAGGCGCATAACTTTTACGTTCTTGTATTTCACGGCGAAACTGCTACAGTAGTAATCAACCGATTTCGGGAGATCAGACTTTTTTACAGGTAGAGGAAGATATGTGGAGCAGAATCTTTAAAGGAAATCGGAAGTTAAAATTTTCTATTAGAAGTCGGAAATTCAAAAAATTCAAATAAGCTCAATATTGTTGTATACTCTAAAAATAATCTTCTTGAAAGAAATCATATTAATAATCGACAAATTATCCGCCCAATTTTCGTGAAGCCGATTTTTGGGTTGGCACTGGTGCATTTAGGCTCAGGCATGGTTTTTGATTTCGCTTGGGCTCAAGGGAGAGGAAGCCACGCCTCGGCAAAAGCATAAGCCTCTCAGCGGAGCACACTTGCCTCGTTATTTCATTTTGGCTAATCACATAGCTTTCTCTACCTGTAAAAAAATCTGGCCTCCGTAAATCGGTTACTGAGTACTGTAGCAGTTTCGCCTTGAAACACAAGAACGATTAAGTGATGAGCCTTTAATTTTAATGAACTGTAAGTAAGAATAACAATTTAAATCCACAAAGATCCAACTGTTCGTTGTGAGAGTTACCGTACTTATTCTGCAAAATTGAGATTAGAGCGCGTTTGAAAACGGCCATGCTTCTAGCGATATATGTGCTAATATTTAAACCTAATTTCCTTATTTTCTCAAATCTATAACTGTTGTGAAATGTTCCCTAGACTAGTTTTACCTACTTCGAACGTTTTTCCGTTACGATTTGTGAATTTGGGATGAAAAAAGAAAGGGAAAACAATATTTTTGAACAACAGTAACTGAAATTTTATCTACTCTATAGATTTGCTTGAGAATCATATTATTAATTGACAAATCCTCCGCCCAATTTGCCCCGCCCCCTTTTTCGTGAGGCAAATTTTTGGGTGAAGCTTTTTAGTTTTGCTTGGGGTCAAGGGAGAGGGAGGGGTTGAGCAAAAGTGCCCAGAGAGAGGATACGAGCTCGCAACGAGCGCGTGAAAGTTCTCTGCTTTAACCAATCGGCCACCGCTGCACGAAATTTGGTGGCGACCGTTTGCGTGAGTACTCATGGGTGCGGGGGTCAACGTGTGTTCTTGCATTAGTTTTAGTCATACTTGCATTAGTTATGGTCACTTTCGGATTGGGAAGAAAGAGAGAGAAGAGAGAGAGAGAGAGAGAGAGAGAGAGGAGGAGGAAGAGAGAGAGAGAAGGGAGAGAGAGAGAGGTAAGAGAGAGAGAGAGAGAGAGAGAGAGAGAGAGAGAGAGAGAGAGAGAGAGGGAGGAGAGGGGGAGGAGAGAGAGGGAGAGGGGGAGAGGAGAGAGAGAGTGGGGAGAGAAGAGAGAGAGGGTGGGAGAGGGGGAGGAGAGGAGAGAGAGAGGGAGAGAGAGAGAGAGGGGGCAGAGGAGAGAGGGAAAGAGAGAAAATCAGGCAGAAACCTTGCCTCAAAAGACCACCACCATTGTTTTTTGTTTTAAGTAAAGGAAAAATGGGAAAAGGGTCCCGAGCGTAGCGAGGCCAAGCCTGCTTGTTCTCATAAATGGTGTGCCTATAGGCATACTCTAATGTCGAAGAGAAGAGATGAAAATATTCTTCACTCGTGTGAAGGGTACTATTTTGGATCCAGTCTGTGTTTTCTGGATCCAACGTGCGTTTCCATGAAAACGCTCCCTGGTGCTCCAGATTTCATAATAACGGATTCAAAATCACTATAAACTTCAAATTTACAGTAAAAAGTCAGAATTGAAGAATTAAAAATGAGTTTCCCACACTCAGAGAAAGCAAATCAGATTGGATTTTAAAACGCAGATTAGATTCAGAAAACGCAGATTATTAGGTTGATGCATTCTAAAATTTCTGATTTTTTTTTTTAAAACTATGTTTTTCAGAACTAGACTTTTTTCCTCAAATTCTATAATTTTCGTTTTCTCGAGATCTTCTAAACCAAACCTAAACCGGAGGATGCGCGGGCATTAGTGTCTCCGAATCATCGATCTGATGCATTTAAAAAAGTGAACTTTCAGAAGCCGGTACAGTCTTCAGATGGAAAATTGAAGTGTTCGGAAGGTAGCGTTTCGGGTACTATGGCAGGTAACACCAGAGTCGATCAAGTTTGTTGCAGTAAGTCTTCTTAAACTCTTAGAAATGATATATTGTTGTTCAGATGAACCACAAATTCTCAAGTTCGATGACAAAGATACTGTAACACCAGTTCTCATCCAAGGAACCTATCAACAGTGTTCTCCTTCGGGAGCAGGATGTGACCCAACACAAATTTGTTTACACATAGAAAACTCAAGAACCAGTGACAATCCAAATGGAACTCAAATTTGCTACACCAGTAAGTAGAATCTGAAATATCAATTCCACACTTTTTCACAGAACCGAAAACCCTTAAAGAAAACCTACATGTCAGAGGTGTGGCAAAAGCGTGTAACGACGACAGTGAGTCACATTATTCATAGAAGATCTTTCACAAAAAATAAATACTGAGAAGTTCACTAGGCTATTGATAAAGCAAATCAGCGATTTTAAAGTATATTCAAGCGCGCTGATTTGAAAAATGTTGTTTTTTCAAAATTTGTTCTGTCAGAGTTATTTTTTAAGATTGGTCCTGTCAGAATAATTCATAAATCTTTTTTCCGGGGAACATGGTGAAATCGATAAGTGCAATTTATTTCGAAAAAATATTGATTCATTTTGACGTATAAAAAACTGAACAAAAAACTTGACTAGCGGAGATGTAACACAACTCAAAAAAGCAAATACAAATTCAAGACAAATTTAGCATGTTTCCAAAAAGCAGTACTCACTTTTCGTTCTCTAGCATGTTAAGTAACAAACGTAGCTTTTGTTCTGCAAGAACCAACTTTTGCATCCAAGGTTTTATTGCGTCAGCGTTAAAAATGCAGCAGACCGAGTGTAGCGAGGAACAGAGGTATTTCCAGAAAACCAAGTATGGATATGTTTGTGTTCGCAACCGCACATCGCACCTGCGAGAAAACAAAAAATATATACTCATTCTCGTAAACCACGGTGTAACACATTCGGCCATTCCAAAAGTGGGCGTAATGGGGAGTGGGACAACCAAGGATGGTCGGTCAAAAATCGCTTACGTGGGAATGACAATGATTCGCCGCGAATCTGTGAGGTCTGACTGGGTTCTAGAGTTTTCGACTATGCTGCAAACTATAGAACTGGTTTCAAAAACAGCTATGTCGACCTTATTCCGGAGTTATGGCTCGAAAACGACAGGAAAAGCTAGTGTTGTATATGTGGATCGTCTTTTACGGCCCAAGAGTACCCTTTTTTGATACACAGAAGCGAAAAAACCACCTCTCCGTTCAAATCGCTCTCGATTTTGCTTTTTGGGCAAAGAAATTAAATTCTGAAAATTCACAAAAGGAAACGAATTTAATGCAGAAAAATCTATAACACGTACGCAAAACCGAGCAGGGGATATCACTGATATGTTAACACATAAAATTCGTGTTGCCGGTGGTCAAGTGGTTAAGCCGTGGAACTGCTACTCTTTTTTGTCTTTTTTCACTCTGGTTCGAGTCTTTTCTGGACCACTTCACTTTTGCATGTGTTCAGTACTCATCTTTACGTTGTTGTTATCAAAACTTTTGCCAAGTTTATCTTCTATCATTTTTTATTGTCATTATGTCAAAAAGTTGTTACCCATGATGACTTTGAAAGGTTAGGTGTAATTTTACATTTTCAGAACCTCGAGTTTCAAAGAGAAGACGAAAATAAGTTCAGACACGAACGTAAAAAAGAATTCGTCAAGAAAAGACTCGAACCAGAGTGAAAAAAAGACAAAAAAGTGTAGCATTTTGACGGCATAACCACTTGACCACCGGCAACACGAAACTTTTTGTTAATATATCAGTGATATCCCCTGCTCGGTTTTGCGTACGTGTTATAGAGTTTTCTGCATTCAATTCGTTTCCTTTTGTGAATTTTCAGAATTTAATTCCTTTGCCCAAAGAGCAAAAGTGAGAGTGATTTAAACGGAAAGGTGGTTTTTTCGCTTCTGTGTATCAAAAAAGGGTACTCTTGGGCCGTAAAAGATGATCCAAGTATACAATACTAGCTTTTCCCGTCGTTTTCGAGCCATAACTCCGGAATAAGGTCGACATAGCAGTTTTTGAAACCAGTTCTATCGTTTTCAGCATAGTCGAAAACCCTAGAAGACAGTCAGACCTCACAGATTCTCGGCGAGTGGTTGTCATTCCCACGTTAGTTTCAAAATTTTCAAATCGAGACCTCAACTACGTTTTCGATATCAATACTGGTTAGTCTCCCCAAAGTATCTTACAACAACTTTAACAACAATTTTCTTATTCATGAAGGTTTTTGAAGGCTATTTTTGAAGATGAAGGCTTTTTGAATGAAGGCTATTTTTGCATTTATGTTATTTTTTCTGACTTTCTCACTTGTTTTGTGTTCTCACTGGGCGCTAAGAAAATACTTTCACGATCTCTCATACTGTGTGTTCTCAAAGAAAGGGAAGAGGATAGACATTACAAATTCTCCCCGTCACCCCACCGGACTCTAGTACATTTGAAATAGACGTTTAATGCTATTCCAATTTTTTGAGGAAAAAATCTGAGAATTAATGTTTCGAATCCCATCAAGATTTTGAAATTGATCTACATGTCATTCGAACCAATTTTTCTTCCAGATGAATGTGAAGACCTTGGCCATTGCTTGAAGACTCTCAAAAACAACACGGGGTACTGTGTTTGGACTTCGCTACAACATGGTACCCTTTATTCGGTCACTGACTCGTGTGCTTCTTCGTCATTTCTTCATAAGGAGATGAAAAGAACGAACAAGTCTGAACTTTGGTTTGAGTGAGTTTTGTTTTGCAATTGTAGTCAAAAAGAAGATACAGGAACTTCGCACTAGCTACTGCAGCAAACGTCACCGCCTGTTTCCTCAGTGAGTTGTAGGAAAAAAAACGTTTTTCATTCATACAAACAGGGGAAATCTCAAGTGCTGCTTGTGAAGTTGGTTCGAAGCCACTGATCAAGGAAGGCCAGTGGGAGGTCTGCAAGGAGAATAGCTGCTCTAAAGTTTCGAATGGACGATCTTATTGCGGTGCCTTTGGGAAATGCTGCGAGACCGAGTTGTGCCCTGGATCACTGTTCCCGATGGGAGCCGAGTGCGGAACGTACGACAGAAATATGAATCCCCAAGTCTGTCAGAAGTATGGGTGGTGTCTGGAGGGCCGTTGCTGTCCAGACTGTAAGCTTTAACGTCTTAACTCATAAAACTGTTCATTTTAGACCCACTCACGGGTACGTATTGTTCCACTATAAAGGCCAGCTCGGTGAAGCATGAACTTCCTATTTGGACCTTTGTTGACCCGATGGGAAATTTGTGCTCATTAGGGCACTTCACATACTTCCAGGAGAAGCATTACCCGACGGACACGTGCTCTAGGGAGTGAGTTTGCTCGTAGAACTTATCTATATTCCTTTTTCAGATACACGTGCCCCGAAGATGAAGTCTGTGTGAAGACGCACGCGGTAGCGGAATGGGGAGGGTCATACTACATGTGTATGACAAACCCCTTTGTGAGTTCAATCATCCAGTTGAGACAATTAATTCAACTTTTACAGATTAATCGAACCGCTGCCGCGGAGGAAGAAGCGGCCAAGTTCAAGAGAGACTCCATCATATTAAGCGTCTTTTTTTCTCTTTTAGTTGTTATAGTAGGGTTTCTTCTCTGGATAGCCTTCAATTAAACTGATGATATTGGTATATCTAGGGAAGACACCTTCCTATACACAACCGGGAGATGAAACTTTCTTGAGCTTGTGCCGCTTCTTTTTTGATTCCTCGAGTTTTTCGATACAGGTCATTCGGTGAGAATTTTGAATGTGAAAAATACAAGCCACGATTTTAGACAAAAAACAAATGGAAATTGTCTTTAAGTTCCTATTAAAGATAAATAGTGTCAGTTATATTTCAGGTGTGAACATACTGATCGTGTTCCACCTCGGTGTTGCATACTGGTCGTGAACACCGCATTTGTTTTTTGTCTAAAGTTGCGTCTGTCTTTTGAAAGACATACGGAATCTATGAAAGATTCTAATATTATGAGACGTAGCTTTAGACAAGAAACAAATGGAAATTTTTTAGTGTTCTGAAATGTTAAATTTCCTATCAAAGATAAGTAGTGTCTGTTATATTTCAGGTGTGAACATACTGGTCGTGTTCCACCTCGGTGTTGCATACTGGTCGTGCACACCGCATTTGTTTTTTGTCTACAGTTGCGTCTGTCTTTTGAAAGACATAAGGAATCTATGAAAGATTCTAATATTATGAGACGTAGCTTTAGACAAGAAACAAATGGAAATTTTTTAGTGTTCTGAAATGTTAAATTTCCTATCAAAGATAAGTAGTGTCTGTTATATTTCAGGTGTGAACATACTGGTCGTGTTCCACCTCGGTGTTGCATACTGGTCGTGCACACCGCATTTGTTTTTTGTCTAAAGTTGCGTCTGTCTTTTGAAAGACATAAGGAATCTATGAAAGATTCTAATATTATGAGACGTAGCTTTAGACAAGAAACAAATGGAAATTTTTTAGTGTTCTGAAATGTTAAATTTCCTATCAAAGATAAGTAGTGTCTGTTATATTTCAGGTGTGAACATACTGGTCGTGTTCCACCTCGGTGTTGCATACTGGTCGTGCACACCGCATTTGTTTTTTGTCTACAGTTGCGTCTGTCTTTTGAAAGACATAAGGAATCTATGAAAGATTCTAATATTATGAGACGTAGCTTTAGACAAGAAACAAATGGAAATTTTTTAGTGTTCTGAAATGTTAAATTTCCTATCAAAGATAAGTAGTGTCTGTTATATTTCAGGTGTGAACATACTGGTCGTGTTCCACCTCGGTGTTGCATACTGGTCGTGCACACCGCATTTGTTTTTTGTCTAAAGTTGCGTCTGTCTTTTGAAAGATATAAGGAATATATGAAAGATTCTGATATTATGAGACGTTGCTTTAGACAAAAAAACAAATGGAAATTTTTTAGTGTTCTGAAATGTTAAATTTCCTATCAAAGATAAGTAGTGTCTGTTATATTTCAGGTGTGAACATACTGGTCGTGTTCCACCTCGGTGTTGCATACTGGTCGTGCACACCGCATTTGTTTTTTGTCTAAAGTTGCGTCTGTCTTTTGAAAGATATAAGGAATATATGAAAGATTCTGATATTATGAGACGTTGCTTTAGACAAAAAAACAAATGGAAATTGTCTTTAAGTTCCTATGAAAGATAAGTAGTGTCAGTTATATTTCAGGTGTGAACATACTGGTCGTGTTCCACCTCGGTGTTGCATACTGGTCGTGCACACCGCATTTGTTTTTTTTTCTAAAGTTGTGTATGTATTTTTCGAGAGCTAGAAGGAATCTATGCCACTTTTCAAATCAAATCGAATGACCTTAGTTCTCTGCGCTCTTCACACACTGGCCTTAGGATTTTCCAGCTAACGAGTACTTCTCCGCCGCTTTTTTTCCGCTCATGAGTATTTTTCGCCGCAATTTTTCCCGCTAAAGAGTGTTATTTCGCCGCAGTTTCTCAAATTCCGAGTTCTTCAAACACATCGCACAAAATAACGGAAAGTTTTTGATCTCGATGTTTTTGTTTGTAACTCTTTGATCTCCCCCCCCCCTCCCCTCCATGAACCAGACGATTGATTCGCCACTTCAACGACGTCAATCCAAGATGGGATCATTGGCAGAAATTCCTAGCAGGTAAGCTCCCACCATGACTGGATTCAGTTCAGTGGTTTAGATGATAGTTCACAAGTTTTATTTATTACGGAATTTCCATCTTTAGTTTAAAAATTAGCACTTAAGAAACACCAGTTAATACAAGCATACTATATTCCAGTTAAAAAAAATAACGAGCTGAATTTCATATGGAAGAGTGCTAAAGATAGAATAAGTTTCATCCTATTCCTGTTTTGAGAACTCAATTATACGGCATTGCAATTTCTAGAGCGACCCTTGTAATCAATTTCGTTCAAAATTACGATTAATTCTGTTATCAAACACTATGTATCACGGGAAATAGAATAGCTCCTCAGGATTGTGTGAAATACGAGATTTTGGTCGCGACTTCGCTACTACTAGCAAGCTGAAAGGCGATGATGCAACAAGGCCATGGCAGACAAGGAGAGATGGTTTGCTTGAACTTCTCATTTAAAAAAATATTTTTAAAAAAAGCCTTGTAGCTACCACCTTCATTTTTGTTAAGCAATCTTCTTTTTCATCATTATAAGAGGGGCAAAATCTTTGTAAGGTTTTAAGTTTGTGGGTACTGAGAACATCCTTAACTAAACAATATAGGGTATCACTTTTAAGATGTGGCGTACTGACCCCAATTTGCCTGCTACTTTGTTAGCCGTAATCAGTTACAGTTAAATTCAATTGGAATTGGAAAAATTCAGATAGTCACATGTTCCTTTTGGAACAAGTCACCGAGTCACCTACATTTCGTTCCGCAACCTAGAAAATGCGGGAAATTCTATTTGAAAGTTCGAACCATGGAGCGGATATTGGACGATCGAGCGAAGCCAAGAATGGACAATCATGTGCCGTGACTTTCTACCATACTAAGTTTTTGGATGGAGCAACAGATGATGTATGTCCCTTGCATTTTTCATTGTATACAGTTCCATTTGCAGGTGCTAGCACATAAGCAAGAGTGACAATGTAACCGACTACAACCGAGCAGCCTTTGTCTACAGACCACCTTCCAAAACGTTTGTAAACTGTAGTTGATTTTGAACTTACTAGTTGTTTATTTTGGACTTAATAGTCCAGGTTTTCTTTGTGTTGATTAGTATAGTTAGTAATAAACGGTTTTATAAACTTCACGCAACTGTATAATAGGCACATACACATGTCAATTTGTGCAGTGTTCATGTTTTGTGTCACTCAAGAAAGAGAGATTTGTAAGTGAATATAATAATCCTAATAATTCCTACGGAAAATGGTTAAATTTGGAAGAGTAAATCTTACCCAACAATCCTCGCATCTCAGCTACGTTCCTCTGAAAATTCGTAATTCAAAAAAGCTCGATGAATGATAAGGTATGAATGGCGCACCTAAAGTTTGAACGGACTTTCGAATCCGGTCTTGATTGCTTATTAATCTGATAATCTATAAATCATCATGAATTTAAAAATAAGTAAAATATAAGAAAGAAAACAAAAAGACAAGAAGAAAAATTAAGAAATTCGAAAAGGTTCCGGAAAACAAAATTAGCTTTAGGGCACACTTGCTAAGTGGCGCCTTGAATTTTTTATTTTTTGACATTTTTTCCACTCGCTTTGCTCTTGAGAAAGATAGTAGCTTGAAAACTTCTGTTCATAGAGTAGGAATTTCATATTCCACATCGTAATATTCTCCTCGTAACTTATTCATAAGGTTTTACTTCTGCAGTCATACCGTACATAAAATTTTATAGAACACTAGTGTAAATCACTTCTGACAACTCAAATCACTTCTTACTCGCGGTGTCGTAAATGAACCGTTTGTTACAGCCTATTCTGTACTTCATCCAACTCTTGTACTCTTTGTAGTACATATGTCCATCATTCAGAAAATGTGAATCTCGAAAACGTTTCAGTTATAAAAAATTTCAACAGTTCTGAAAATTGATGAACAGCAGAATCTTCCTCAAATATCCTCTCGTCGGCTTTCTCTTTGAATCTATAATATTCCGAAAACAAGTATAAGAGTATTTATTCCTCGGTTGAGAAAAAAGAAGAGATCGTTAAATGATTTAAATGATTTTCAATCGATTACAAATAACCCATAGAGCAAATGTGTAGTGTTTAAGGCCTTAAGTGCTTGGTAAGAATTCGGGATTTTATTTATTTTTTAAATACTTTCGATGCTATCTGTCAACAAAATGCGATCTTTTGCGTTGATTTTCATACGTTCTGGGTGTTTTAGCTCTTTTTCACTATCTTATTTTGTTTGAAGTTGAAAAAACGACCGTAATTATCAAAGGATTAAAACTT
>OZ022251.1:4214199-4304199 GCA_963978915.1 Caenorhabditis parvicauda | reverse complement strand
GGCATATTGCCAATCATTGGCAGTCGATTGGCAATGCTTCTTCTCCATTGCCAATAGCATTGGCAGTCGATTGGCAATGCTTCTTCTCCATTGCCAATAGCATTGGCAGTCGATTGGCAATGCTTCTTCTCCATTGCCAATAGCATTGGCAGTCGATTGGCAATGCTTCTTCTCCATTGCCAATAGCATTGGCAGTCGATTGGCAATGCTATTCGCAATGTAGTTTGTTATAACACCATCTGTAACGTCGAGAAGGTCTAGAAATCAAAATCCAAGTCAATTTCATTGCCAATCGACTGCCAATGATTGGCAATATGCCCATGCCTACTCCTAGGGAAATGATCGTCTTCGATGTAAGCCAATCGTTTTTTAGTTTTTCCGATTTTTTTTGAAACCATCGGAACAGAAGGAAAAACAACGGAAACGGTTGTATTTAGTTGCCTGAGTACTGAACCCCCTGAAAGCTTGAGACCCCCGAACCCTAAGCCAAACCCTATTTTTTTAAGTGAATTTTCAATAAGGTCGCAGTACAAGAATTTTTCAGTACTGCGAGTCGTGTCGTTTTGTTTCCACTCTGACGGTTCATATCTCCTGTCAAAGTTAATATATTGGCACATAGCTCTCTCTACCTGTAAAAAAGTCTGGTCTCCGTAAATCGAGTACTTAGTACCGTAGCAGTTTCGCCTTGAAATATAAGAACGATTTACGTAATGAGCCTTCAATTTCAATGGACTGAAAGTAAGACTAATAATTTAAATCCACAAAGATCTAACTGTTCATTGTGAAACATATGTATCTAGCAAAAAGTCTGACCGATTTCAAACGCGCGCCAGTCGAATTTTCGTAAAATGAGTACGGTAGGAGTCGGGGCTCTCACAACGAACAGTTAGATCTTTGTGGATTTAAATTAATATTCTTACTTTCAGTCCATTGAAATTGAAGGCGCATTACTTAATCGTTCTTGTGTTTCAAGGCGAAACTGCTACAGTAATAAGTAACCGATGTACGGAGGTCAGACTTTTTTACAGGTAGAGGAAGATATGTGTGTGAGAGTCCCGACCCTACCGTACTCATTTTGCAAAATTGAGATTAGAGCGCGTTTGAAAACGGCCATGCTTCTAGCGATATATGTTTATTGGAAAGCTGTAAAGTCCCAACCTTAGGTTGCGGAAAATTCCTTCTCTACCGCTTTGAGCATCAAAAACATGACGAATTTTTGAAAAAATTCTACGCGGTTCCCAATAGGCTGAGTAAGAGTTCAATCGATATTGAATTGTTCAAAACGGTAGAATTTCTGAGTTTGAGTGAGGCTTTCAATAAAATTAGAAAAATCCTCGATTTCACAGGTTGGTCTCTACCAAGAGACAGTCATTGAGTACGAAGTTGTCACAGCAGAAGGACACGTCATCAAAGTGACAGCAGACAATGAACACAGCGACCTCTTCTACTGCCTCCCATGGTCTCACGGAACCCTTGGCTTTCTTGTCGGCTTGAAATTGAAGATAATCAAAGTGAAACCATTCGTGCACATGAAATACATCCCAGTGAGTCTAGTATCCAAGAGCCAAACATAAAACTGCGTTCAGTGCCACTCCCAGAAAGAGTACTGCGACCTGCTGATGAAGTACTCTGGAGCACTAGACAAGGATGAAAAGGTTGCTGATTATGTTGAAGGGACCATCTACGACAAGGAGAACGCTGTTATCATGCTCGGAAACTTTGCCGATGTCGATACTGCGGAGAAGAAGTCGAAGGTATGGTTTCTCTCTTACTCACTCAATTTGTCGTCTTAAGGTCAATGACATTTGCCTCTGGTATAAGCCCTGGTTCTACAAGCACGTGGAATCGTTCCTCGAGAAGGGCGGCGAAGAGTACGTACCACTGCAGTCGTACCTGCTCAGACACAATCGAGCCATCTTCTGGGTACTTGAAAGCATGATCCCGTTTGGAAATGATCCAGTGTTCAGGTAAAGAGAGAGAGAGAGAGAGAGAGAGAGAGATAGAGAGATAGAGAGAGAGAGAGAGAGAGAGAGAGAGAGAGAGAGAGAGAGAGAGAGAGAGAGAGAGAGAGAGAGAGAGAGATAGAGAGAGAGAGAGAGAGAGAGAGAGAGAGAGAGATAATAAATTTACTTTCAGAGCATTCCTCGGCTGGCTGTGTCCTCCAAAGCCGGCGTTCCTGAAGTTCACGACGACCCAGGCTGTCAGAGAGATGACGTTCGCCAAGCAAGTGTTCCAAGATATCGTCATGCCGTTGGACACCTTAAAAGAGCAAGTCGACACGTCTATCGAACTTTTTGACACCTTCCCACTTCTTGTGTATCCGTGCAGGTGAGAGAGAGAGAGAGAGAGAGAGAGAGAGAGAGAGAGAGAGAGAGAGAGAAATATTGATACTTTCGAGATCCACTCCAGAAAAGTGACTTTTCTACATGACATTTTAAAATTCACAATTCTCAAACTGAACTCGACAACTTCAGAATCTACGACCACAAGAGAGGAGCGCAAGGTCAACTGCCAGTACCAGCACCAAGCCGCATCGTCCCAGGAACCAATTACGCCATGTTCAACGATCTCGGAGTCTATGGAACTCCAGGGCCAGTCAAGAGGAAAGAACCATACAACCCGACCCATGCGATGAGAGCAATGGAGAAGTGAGTGTTCAATTTTTGACTTGAGGAAATGAATCAGAAGAAATGACTGTTTCTGTAAAGAAGATATGTTCGGAGACTCCGCCCAAAAGTGCTTCTGAAGTGAGGGCGCTGCTTCCGCCAGAGCCGCGACGCGTTGTTTAGTTCAACGCGGTCGCTGTGTTATCACAAGGCTCGGTGAAACCGTACAGCGTTGGCTGTAGCACACCTAGGCAAAGGAATAAGAACAATAAAACCGCTTCGCAACCGCTTTGCGGGCCTCCGCTTTCATTTTCGAAAGTGTTTGTACTTTAATAAATGTTTAACTTGACATAATGAACGTTGCAGACTGTTCCCAACGGTAGTTTTACCTACTTCGAACATTTTCCCGTTACGAGTTTTGAATATGGGTTGAAAAAAAGAGGAAAAGTAAAATTCTTGAACTACAAGAACAGAAATTTGTTCTACTATATCGATTTGCTTTGCTTACATGTAAGCAAGTGCACTTTTCAACTGCGTTTGCCGCGGTGTGTCTAGCCCGAGGCGGTTGGCTTACGATTAGAGGTTGGCTCGGGCGCGCCCGACATGGCGACATGTCACAGTTACTCCTCCTGAAAATACTGTATCTCAAATTTCCAGATTCACTCGAGACGTCGGTGGTTACTCATTCTTGTATGCTGACATTTTTATGACAGAAGACGAGTTCAACCAAATGTTCGATATGACTCTCTACAACCAGGTTTGCAATGGAATTATCAATGCAGATGAAAAGTTCAGGTGCGATCAAAGTACCATTGTAACGGAGCCTTTCCACCTCTCTACGAGAAGGTCAAACCAGAAATTGACGTCATCGAAATAGGAAAAAGCTATGCGACTGATAAGAAGCAAGATTAGGGTTCCAATAAATCTTTTTTCTCTATCCTGACTCAATTGAAAAAGCTTCATTCTAAAATACGCAATATTTACAGATTTGCTGAGTATCATTCGAGAGATTTCGAGAATAAATTAATAACCGAGAGTCAGTTTGAAGGAGTGTTCACGGTGCGTGAGACTTCGGAACTTCCATCGGCGAACCGGGTACGGAAGATGACGTTGGCGTTGCTGAACATTCCTTCCTTCAGAGAGACCACGACGAACTAAAGTTCACTGTTAAATAAGGTTTCGTGGAATAATCTCTGTATTAACCGTGTTTTCTAACTCTAGTCAGCAAAAATTGAATTAAGCTGGGAATAATGTGGAATTAATTTAGAAATAATGTATAACTAATATAGGAACATTGTAGGATTAATATGAAAAATGTGGAATTATTATGAAAATAAAGTATAATTATCTGTGAATAATTAATTATTATTTTTCAAGCTATTTTCTGAGGTTTTCGACGTAGTTTTTAAAATAGATATTCAGACACGTTTCAGCTAGTTGCAGCTATAAACAAATTTACACTCTCAACCGCTCTAAAACTCACCTGACTATTAGTAAAATGAGTCTTGATCATCTTTCCGATATTGGCTGTGTGACTGAGATCCAACGCTGCGTCAACTTCGTCGAGAATGTAGAGTGGAGCCGGTTTGAACTTGAGCATGGCTAAAACCAGGGACAGTGCGACCAGCGATCGTTGACCTTAACATAATTCGTATTTATAACTAGTTACGGTAACTGACTTGACAAAATAGACTCTAATTACAACGAATCAGTAACGAACAATGCAAAAGGACTGATGAGAGTGGGATTCGAACCCACGCCCCCGAAGGGACTGGTGCCTTAAACCAGCGCCTTAGACCGCTCGGCCATCTCACCACGAGTTTTTCGCGGTTGCACACATTTTGCATGTCGGCTGTAGATAAAATTTCACCTCCTGACAGTTCTTGCAAACTGTCTTTCCATTGCATATTGAAGGCTACTTTGACCTCGACTCCGTCCAAAACATCTTTCTCGTTCACTTTCTTCAGTTTAGCCTGAGCTCCTGGAAGGAGGGTCTCGAAAATGCTGCCAAAGTCCTGCAACACTCATCTCTTCAATGGGACTCGATAGTTTCACACCTTGTCGACTGCTTCGAAAGCAATCTCAATTTCCTTCTTCTTTCGTTCATCGAGAACTTTGATTGTCTCCAGAAGTTTTTCCTTGTCCTTCTCCACCTGCGTTCGCTTCTTCACCAAATCGACTACCTGAAAAAGGGGTTTTCTTTGCTCTCGACATTCCCAAAAGAATGATTAGATTAGAGATCTAACCTTAGCCTCCATACTGTCCAAGATACTGTTGATCTTCGGGTTGACTTTCTTCTCAAGATCTTCCTTCTTCTTTCTCATATCTTCGACCGCTTCTTCACCCTTCTCGCGTGTGTAGCTGAACGAAATTTTCAAATTTCATTTTTAATCTATAAATAATATACTCAAAATAACAATAAACATCCATATTTGCCCGGTTATGATGAAATTCGAAGAAAAGTCGTTAAAACAGATTAGAGCGATACACAACTCCCTGTTCACGCTATTATGCGAGAGGGAGGAAAAGTAATTATAGGGAGGAAAAGTAACAATAATTTTATACGAAGTCAAAACGAACCCTGTGAAGTCATATTCGGACTGCTTCCTTCCGAACAGGTGCATTTCATCAGCAATCCATTCGTTCTTCTTTTTGGTTTTTGCAGCCTAGAAATAAAACTTTAGGATCTTCTCAACATCCTGATCGTATGTTTGTGTGAAGATTTCGTCAAAAATGAAAAATCCTGTTTTTTCATAAAATTCAAAGAACCTTCATAACTTACCTCGACCTTGCATTTTTGTGAGTGAGTAACTTCATTCTTTTGTTCCTCTTCGAGGTTTTCCAGGGACGATTCCAGCTTCTTCGCTTCCATCCTCTGCGTGTCGATCTTCTTGTTCGTCTTCTTGATCTCATCATCAAACTGTCGTATGTTCTTCTTCATTCCATCGAGTTCGGAACGCATCGCGTTTACTTTCGCCTACAACGGGGATGTTTTCAATGAACGAGAAATGGTATGATGGAAACAGTAGCTCGTTAATATCTACATCTGACAACTTTCATATAAGGCGTGGTAAGTGTGAAATTTTTGCATTATGAAGGTGTTTTATAGGATCTGGAGAGATTTATACAAGAACAGGTTATCTTGGCATGAGGCAGCAGGTCTAACCAAATTTTTCGTGACTGAAATTTCACACGTGGCGATTTCTAACTGGTTTCACTTGTTGCCTAATTGGTTTTTGCAATAGAAAATACATTACAGCAAAATGAAAGATAGCCTACATTTTAGGGTTGGCGTCAATACTACAGAAGCCTGAGAGAAACTAGGTGTATAATCAGCTCCGTTCAACCTGGCAGTTGACTACAGCCGTCATTTTTAACATTTTTAAGCACACAATGAACACATTGGCACATTTCTATCTGAAAAGTACCCATTTCCATTTAAAAAATACCTCATGCTCGGCGTACGCCTTCTGTTTCTCCGCCAGTTCTTTAGACTTTCCTTCCAGTTCCGTCTCCAACTCTTCGATAGTCTTTTTGGTGTTTTCGATGCTCGTTCGTTGCTCTTTAACTTCCTCTCTTAAAACGTTTTTTGATTTTTTTTCCGTGAAAAATATTATATTGAGAAAAGAGGGATCCCAAAACCATTGCTCATTCAAGTTAACATGATAGCCATTAGATAAAAGATAGTGACCGTCACAGGGTCGTGCACGAGTGCAAATGTTATACTTTCTTTCTTGGAACTGCGATCAATTTCCCTACAGCTTTTATTCATTTCATAAATGGTTGGAAGTAGGCAAATAAGATTTCCTATTCAATCGTAGTTTTTTAACGCCAATTTTACTATTAAAAAGTGAAACAAAAACATTCAGGAGTTGAATTGGAATTTTCATAAAAGGTGGTCTAATATGTACGCACTTTCACAAATATGCTATTTGAGAGCTCACATATATCGCTAGAAGCATGGCCGTATTCAAACGCGCTCTAATCTCAATTTTGTAAAATGAGTACGGTAGGCCTACCCTAGGGTCGGGACTCTCACAACGAACAGTTAGAACTTTGTGGATTTAAACTATTATTCTTACTTTCAGTTCATTGAAATTAAAGGCCCATTACTTAATCGTTTTGTGTTTCGAGGCAAAACTGCTACAGTACTAAGTACCCGATTTACGGAGGCCAGATTTTTTTACAGGTAAAGGAAGCTATGTGGAGCTTTGAAGGGCAAATTTTCACTAATCTCCAAAGTAGAAAACAAACTGTTTGGTCAACAGCAGCATGTTGGCGTCTTCATTCGACTTTTTGTTCTTTTCCATCTGTTTCTCGAGCTCTGCCAACTTTGTGTTGATCCTTTTAGTTTCCTTCGATGTGAAATCTTTCTCGTTCTTTTTTCTCGATTCCAAGTCGGTGATCAACTTCCTCAGTTCGACCATCTGCTGCTTCTTGTCGACAATCTCTTGGTTCACTTTCTCGAGGTCCTAGAATTGGTGAGTACTATGTGACAAAGAGGTAAACTATCAAGTTAGTTTAGAGCTACTATTAAATTTCTTCAGTTTCGGATCGGACCGGCATTAGACTGTAACTGGGCGACAAATTTCAGGTCCAACTGCCACCCAGTTACGATTCAATGCGGAGCCCACCCACAACTTAAACCTGTTGAAAGCAACAAGCTTTCTTCTTACTTTAAAATCTACATAATGTAACTTTCGGTTTTAAAGTACAATCATCAAAAACATACATTGGTAGCAGCTTCCAGCTCGCTCTTGATCAGCCCGACCTCCGTGTTGGCCATGTTGTCTTTGATCGAAGCGAGAGACGCTTTCTCGTGGTCCAACTTGTCCTTGGTCTTGAAGTATTCTTGACTGATAGCTTCGGTTCGTTGAAGTTGTTCCTCCGCTTCTTGTAGTTCGGTCGTTCTAGCCTTGAGTTCTTGACGGTACGACATGAATGGGGCAATGTCTCTGAAAAAAATGTTGAAGATACTTCTTTTTCAAATTTTATCTTTCAGATGTTTTAGAAGATTGCTTCAGAGGAGATTCAATTTTGAGTTCAGTCTTTTTATAGACAAAAACTGTGATTTTCCACACTACGTAGGAGTTGAAAGCACACGCGCCTCGTTTGTGCTTATTCAGTGAAAACCACACACCGGACATGTGGGAAAAAATATAGAGAAATCTTACTTGAGCATGGTCCTGTTCCTGTCGCAACCTCCTCCAGTCATGGTACCACGAGGGACGACGTCTTCACCGTCTACAGTCACTGTTCGCGTGAAGATTCGCTTGTCGTAGCAGATTTCTTTGGCACATTTCAGCGAGTTGACAATCAGAATCTAAAAGTACTGTTGTGAAGAATGTTAACAGAAGCAGACGTTCTCATATTAAAGAGAAATTTATAGAAGCGGAAGGTTACATTTCGAGAAACACGGACAGCAGCAGACAACCTCTTTCTCTAGGCTTAGGAAGGTTGGGACTCCAGGTTCCTACATAAGCTAAACCTACAAATATTGCAGAACAAAATCCACAAAAAATTGGGATTCAGAAGCTTCGAAAAATGGTCTTTCCGTTTTTCTTGAAATGTCGCAGAAGATCTATCTCGAATCAAGTTTTTGGTTGAGTTACTTTAACATTAACTTACAGAAACGTAAGCACTATGGGTAAAAATCTCAAAAATAACATCTTTTTTCCTCCAGCAAGACAAACGGATACACCTCATAAATTCAAATTTAAGTACAGATGATGAAACATGAAAAAATTTCTCCATCACTTTTCCCCCGAAAGTTGGTTTGAGACTTTCGTCTCTCATTTTTTGATCTTAATTAGGTAAAATCATATTAATCGATTCTATGACGTGAAAACCACGCAAAACGTAGAAACCCCATATGCTTAGGTGTTTGCCACGTTCCGGGCACACACCCGTCTACATTTCAAATCGACATTAGCCATTCGCACTTGACATGTTTTCATGCCCTTTGCTCTATCCCTCTTTCTGGGCAGAAAACGTGCGGCGGGAAACTGCTCCGATGAAAAGTGTTCTGGCCATTCTAATTGCTGTCATTCTGCTTTCCTGTACTCGTAAATCAAACTGAAGGTAACGAGCTGCAGGAAATGACGCGGCAAAACTTGTTCGTGCGCAAATCTGACGCAAGTTTTTATTTCAATTTCAAAATTAAAATTCAGCATTTTTAATTAAAAAAAAAAGATCCGACGATCCGATCTAATATTCAGCCCGATTAATATAACGCGGTATTTTAAACAGTGAGAATTAGACGGAATCGTCGGATTTGAAAAAAATATAATGAAATTAGAACAGCGTTATCGATATCTTGTTTTTTTGAAACTGAAAAGTTTCGAAATACTCACATTTCCGAAGACATTCTCCATCACAACCTTCAGTTCTTTTGGGTAGTCGATGAGATCCAACGCTTGAACTACTGTGTCACCGTTGCGGGCCGCCTGAAATTTACAAATATGGTATTTTTCAATATTTTAAAGGTATCATTTCAGTTTGAATACTTTTCCGACATAGAGTCGGATTTCATTACTATTTCAATGAAACAACTCTCTTTGAGACTAACTTTTTAATTCAAGTTCCACTTAGAAAATTAAAAAAAAACGAGGTTTCGAAATGCAAGATTCTTAAAATTAAGTTTTAAAAAATACTCGAATCGTTATTTTTCTGATGTAAACCTTAACACTCAAAATATAGCCATTACGCCTGGTCCATGCCTTCTATCACATCCCTACTCTCTTAATCTAGACATAACCTGATTCTAAATGTCTACACAAACATTCGACCCTCACTTGCTCTCGTAGCTCGTTACCGAAAAAACTCCCACGTCTAATGCATATTTTATCGTGGTAAGACATATGGGTTACCAAATGCTCTGGCATATATATTTTTGTTCTTTTGGAGTCATATGGGGGCCTCCTGACTCTCGGAAAGATCGAAGAGTTGTTTGGATGTTGTGTATGAAGATTGATATGACTTTATGCTTTCCTTCTTTTCATCATTTCTTCCCGACGGGACCTTCTTATCGATAATTCAAGGCGCACTGGTACTCAGAATGTATACTGTACAGTTTTTTCTTGTTCTTCCTAACAGGACCCGCTTATCAGTCTTCTGTGCCTTCGACGAACATACCAAAACCACGTTGATTTCTCGAATGAACTGTGAAATCTCTTTCTATCGGGACCCGCTTATCAACCTCATGCGCCTTCAACTTTTTGTGGTTAGTGGACTTGAACCAATACTCGTCACTCTGTTACTCTTGGCTCGCTGACGAGACAACAAAAACAAAAAAAGAACATTAGTGATCGCTCACTTGCTGCATTTGACATGACGACAAACAAAAAGTAAGTCGTTTTTAGTTGTTATCCAACTGCACGCGAAATGACTGACAAGATGGATGCTTCTTCTGAAGCGAGCTTCATATTTTCCTTCACTTTTCTCTTTTCTTCAAACCAGGAAGCCTTGACTGGAGACACTTATGAAGTGTTTTGGTTGGTTTTCTGTTTCTTCTTTTTTGATGTTGTGATTGGCATTGTTGCATTTAGGCTCGGGCATGGCCAAAAGGGCTTGATTCGCCCGGACTGTAGGTATGACCCCCGAAAACCCAAGCCTAACCCCCTACTATAATACATCACCCTCCTCAAACTTCCGATATTCCAACAAAAAGGGGTTTTCTTTGATTTAGTCCTGACAATTTTAAACGAGAGAATGCTTGTTAACCACTGAGTTTCTGGACGTAAAAAGTCTTCTTCTACACATCTTTAAACTTTTCTATACAGTTTCTATAAAATCTTCGAAAAAGGTCGGGCTACAGCTAACTTGCGTTGTTTTCATGACTATTTTTTTAATTCGACTAACAGTGTGAATTGAGAACCCCTTTCCACGTGTCGAGATCAATCCTTCCTATTTTGGCCAAGGCTAATTGATTCTCACGAGCACTTGATTTATGGGAATCTGAACCCAATTCATGGAAAACGCAAGACTAAAATAAAAAAGACAAAAGGTACTCCATGTAAATGTTAATTCTCCATCTTGCATCCCGCCACACCCGCATAGTTGTTTTTGATATAACCACCGCCATAAAGGGAGAGAACCAAGTCTGAAATGAAGAAAACAGAAGAGGATGGCTGCATTGTATGGTGGGTGTGTTCATGTGTCTTTCTCCTTTATATGAATCCCGCTTGTGTGTCGCCTAGCCTTTTTTCCATAATTTTTCACGTTATGGATGGCAAATTGTGAAAGACACCACTGACACCACGCGTGGTGCCGTGTTTTATCTTAACATGAGTTTACTTCAATATTATGCTGACCTAACGAGGGGTCGAGACCTAGCCAGTTGTGTTAAGCAGGTCGAATAATTAAGTTTCATGTAGAATTTTTGCACGTTTTTTGTTATAAGTGTGAGAGGCTTAGGTTTACGCTGTTAGAAAAACTGACACGACAGCGTGGTGTCAGTGAGGCATTTACTGATTGCCGTTATGGATATGCCCTAGGAGCAGCGTCTCATCAAACTTTGAACAGCATTCTTCATGCAAATTTCTCATTGTCTTTTCACAATGTGAAATAGAAGACACTCGTCCAATGGTTTTGATGTTTTTTTTCTTTTTGGGCAGGTTATTGGAAAAAAAAACCTTTATCGCATTGTGTTTGCCACGAGAATTTATCGTTGAAAGATTGTATCGAAGAAGCTTCTCCTCTAGATTTCTCCACTTTTCAATATGCTGCGAGCCCAAATAAGAACATCCAACCAAAACTCGATTATAGTACTGACACTCAGTACTCCACAACACGCTCCATGACTACAGGTAGTCCATTCTGTTCATCATTACACTGACTTCTTTTCTCTTCGTGCAAAGTCTGTTTATGATCTTATTTCTTCACCGAATGAAGTTATTACTTCCGACTTAATTTCCCTGATGAAGACGATCGAGTTACTTTGCTTTGTAGCTGTCTATTTGTTACTTTTCAATTGACATTAGTCTTCATAACGTATATTCAATTCCTCGTTTAGATCCTTTCCACCTTCGCCATTCACCCAGAACACTTGTGGCATTTTGAGCGTTCAACACATTGCAGAGTCAATTCAATTTAACTCGACTTCTGCTTCTCATCTCTTTCTTCCTGTTCCGCATTTTCTCTTCTTCTTTTTCTTCCATGTCAACAGATTTATCTGCTTGCCATTTCCTGATTGATGAAACCCACAAGTTCATCATCACTTCTGGCCCTTCCGAGAAACTGTGGTCATTATTCGAAAGAAAGAGGCCTGGGAGGTGAGAAAAACGTGGAATAAACAACCTAAACACATAAACATCTCAAGGTTGGCAATTAAAAAGATGCACAACATTTTCCCTTGCACGATTGGCTACCATAAATTTGCATTTGCTAGTGGATACCCTCTGGACAGATATAGTATCGTCTTTTTTTAAATTTAAAATTTATAAATATTTTCGATATGCAAAAATGTGTTAGAATCCATACAAAAAACCTACTTCTACTTTCAAAACAGAGTGTTTTGGTTTTTCAAATAGGGACTAGTCTCATAATCATAAAATCCCTTCAAAACCGTGGATACTATGAGAAAAAGTTTTTCTTCCCTGAAAAACGTTAAAAAAACATTTTTGCACCCTTTGACATCACGAAAATCGTCACGATTCCCTTATTCAGACTTTCTATTTCTACCAGTAGACAACTTCACAATTTCGGCCAACGATCCCATTCATGCCGATATTCCCCAGTCTCCAGACACCGTGTATAACATGATGAATCGCCAAGGCGGAGGAGTCCTGGTTGGCCAACAAACAGCGCGCGGACAAAATATATGCGTGTGGTGGATATTATCTCAAAGACACCCATAATTTACGCCATCGTTCTCACAGAAAACCGCTTGTGTCTGCTCACGTCTTTCCGCATTTTCATTGGAGGAAAAGCGCCGATCAACACATTTTATGTGGAGAAAACCCATCGTGTTCCACTTTAATCTCACATCGAGGTTTTCTCAGAACGATTATTGGCATGTGCTCTGTGAATTTTTCTCGAGGTACTCTGGAACCAAAATAAATGTAATTTGAAGGTGTCATTTGAAGTTCTTTTAGAGTTAGTGCAAAAATCTTTAAACACCATTTTTATCTCTCTATGGAACTTTCAATTTATATTGTTTTTTGAAATGTTATCGAAGGACATCGATATCGCACATAGCTTCCTCTACCTGTAAAAAATCTGACCTCCGTAAATCGGTTACTTAGTACCGTAGCAGTTTCGCCTTGAAATACAAGAACGATTCATGTAATGAGCCTTTAATTTCAATGGACTGCAAGTAAGAATAATAATGTAAATCTACAAAGATTTAACTGTTCGTTGTGAGAGTCCCGACTCATACCGTATTCATTTTACAAAAATGCGACTGGCGCGCGTTTGAAATCGGTCAGACTGTTTGCTAGATATGTGTATCGTCATAGAACATTAAAATGTCATTATTTTATTTTTATGCTATAAAGTACATAAATTCAGACGTAATATTTAAATCACATTTGTTCATTCCGATTTTTTTTTCTGGATCTGGATTCTATGAGTCCGTTCAAAGCAATACTCTTAACATGAATCAACTTTCATCCTTTTTGAAATTCAGTATTAAGCCTCAACTGTTTCCGTTCAAAAAGTGAGTTGAAAATTGCCAGTTTTCTCAATTTTTTTGTGAATGCATATTATCAAATGTTTCCCATAGCCGCGAATGTCGAGAGAATATGCCTAACATATTGTATAAAAACATAAAGTGGACATCTTTTTGTCCGTCCCTCTGTTTTGCCATTACATCCATACATTTTATCTCGATTAGGCTTCGGGAACTTGTGACATCGTTACAATGATTAGAACGCGTCCGGACCAGCAATCAACCAACCATTATGGAAGGAGGAGGAGGGGTAAGGGAAGTCAGCACATGCACTTGGGCTCGGGTTCGGTCCTCCTCATTTAATTCGACTTATCCTTTCCTCTTCCCGCATTTCGCATCAAATTTGAGGGGTAATTTGTCTTTCTCCAGCCGGTCTACTGTACATCAGAGTTGCACGGAATTCCGACTTCCGTTTGGAAAATCTCATTTTCTCATTATGAATTTCGTCAAAAAATTTCGAATCAGGAAAAAAGACAATGAAGTTCTTATGCACTCAGTTGTTTGAAAATGAGCCGCTATACAATATTTCTGGGTTCATTCGACTTTTTTGAATTTCCGACTTTCAACTTTCAAAATCCTACTTCCGACTTACGTCTTCCATGAAAATATTCACTCCCGACTTCCGTTCAGAAAAAAAGACTTCCGCGCAACTCTGCTGTACAAAAACACACCTTCCTCATTTTCTTATCCAATAAATGTTTTTGACGGCATTGATCACTTCCACCTTCACAATGGGGGAGTGAAGATTACCGACTAAGCCGATACGAGCCTGGAAGCTGCCATCGAGCAAATTTAACGTTCATTTCGGTCGAGAGTTGAGGAAGATTCTCTCGGACAACTTCACTATACAACCTTAACCAGAACCATCTTCCCACAATTACAGTACCAATACCTTCTTGGATCTTCGTGAAAACTCATTTCAATTGTGTTTATGATATTCTTTGGAATAGCCGCGTAACGCTCATAATGTTTTTTTTCGTTATATTAGGACAATCGACTCGAAATACCATCTACAATAGAGAAACTATCAAATTTAGTACTGTAACCCTTTAGAAACTATTCTTTCACATCCACTCTATGTCCAGCGCTAAATGCGGCAAAGTAAGCTCAAACGTTTTCTAACTGCCATTGGGAGAATCTTTGGGTAGTGTCTAACAGCCACTTTACTCTGCTCATTCAATCGCGTTTAAGTTAGTTTACTATGTTCCACATGTTTTCTTTATTGAAACTTGCTAGCGCTTCTTTTGACTTTTGGAGTGAAATAGAGAGACAGAGAGAGAGAGAGAGAGAGAGAGAGAGAGAGAGAGAGAGAGAGAGAGAGAGAGAGAGAGAGAGGGAGATAGAGAGAAAAGGACGGTCCACATATCTAGCAAAAAGTCTGACCGATTTCAAACGCGCGAAAGCCGCTTTTTTGTAAAATGAGTACGGTAGGCCTACCCTAGGGTCGGGACTCTCACAACGAACAGTTAGATCTTTGTGAATTTAAATTATTATTCTTACTTTCAGTCCATTGAAATTAAAGGCGCATTATTTAATCGTTCTTGTCTTTCAAGGCGAAACTGCTACAGTAATAAGTAACCGATTTACGGAGGTCAGACTTTTTTACAGGTAGAGGAAGATATGTGCGGTCTATTTTAGACTCGCAATTTCATGCTTCGACTTTTTTGTTGCAACAAAAAACAACAAACACATGTTAGTACGCAGCTATCCACGTTCGGACCACCATTTCTCTCTCCTCTTTCTGCCCGACTTGACACGTTGACGAGGCTCATCTGGGAGAGAAGAGGAAAACGGCGATGGCGGGAGGAAAAGGAGAGAAGAGCGCGCGCGTATTCAGCCTTGTTTGTGTGTTTTGTCCAAAACAATCCTCATTTCGGCCCGTTTTTTGGCCAGGAAAAAAAGAACTTGGTTATGAGCTTTTTTCATGTGTCATGCAAGAAATTTTACAAGAAAAGAAGTTGTTTGACAATTTTCACAAGGATTCCTCACATTTTACGAAATCATGTAACTCAAAAATGGTATGAAAAACTTTTTAAAACAAGTTTTCTGGAACTGATAAGACAACGAAATTATGAGAAAATGTTAGAAACTAACGACTTGAAGAAACTGTACCCACTAGCTCCATGAATAACTTAAATTCAATTATTTTGAAGGTTTTTGGAGATACGAAATGTTTCATAATAATTCAATTCTATGCACACGTACCCACCACGTTGGTGTGAAAACACCCTTATCTATGACACGCCATCGGTATTTCCGGGTGAAACAACTCACATGCTCTTCAGCGAGCTTGATTCTCCCGGCTGCTGGTCGAGCCTGCGGGAAGCGTGGACGGGCGTCTTTGACCGGGATGAAAGTTCTTCTTGTTGTCAGCTTTCCGTGTTCGATCAGTCGTTTCGCTACCGCCAGATTGTCAACGACTACTTGTGTCAGCTGAAAGTTGTACATTTGGTGGAGAAATTATTATTATCAGCGTTAACTACCTCAAAATTGCGGATATTTGTGTCTTATCTACTTATCTACTTCACAAGAGTTACGACCTGTCGTTGCAGCCAATTCCACCTCAAAAAGTTCCTCTTCAATCTAAATTTCACTGTTTTTTTCTTTGCAAGAGTTTTCCGACCATTCTAACTATTTTGCTGTTACGCTGATACAAATTTCTGCTACAAACCAATCATACTTCTAATTCTGAAGTGTTCAAGACTATTTTCAACTTTTTAAAAAAAAAAAAGGTAACCGTTTCCACTTTCCCATAGCCCCACGTCACTCAAATTAATACCCCCGGACACACCGGATACATCTTTGATTAGTGTTATTAAGAGCCGAGCACGCGGCGTTGACAATTATGGTTTTCCTTCCTTTCTGGAGGAGGTAAAATGTCCGCGACACTTGAATTTTCACTATTTTTATGAAGGAAAGGAGTGAATTATCTGGGAACAACACACTATTTTTCAATCCGTCGAAACGAGAGCGACCCAGAACAGTCCGCTTTTTGTGTGTGATTGTGGGACGCGATATTGCGAGCTCTTTCTGATCAATGTCGACCATAATTTCAGATTTTTCCAAATTTTGCGAGTTAAAGACTATCTGATTGGCACTGGGAGACTATGTATTCTGCGCATACTTTCTTGGCAGTTCTTAACGAAGAAAAAAAGATGGTTTCGAGACTCGTTTCCCTTTTGCTTTTTTCAATACCCCTTTCCATCATCATTTCGACTCTTGTGCTCGCCTTCTCACTTTCAACCAAATGACTTTTCACACACACACACACACATGCGCACGAGCACACATACAACTTTGCTCCTGCTCTCCCCCCTCCTTCTACTTTCTTCAGTTCCCGTATCAACTTGTAATAAAATCCGTGTTCGGCTGCCAATAAGGGCCAAATGCGGCTGCTATTGCACTCCGCCCAACTCCCTCTCACTTCCCATGCCGCCCCTTGTTTCCTCTTTATATGACTCGTTTTTTGTTCTTTGCGGGTCAGAGGCAGGTGCTATGTATTCATGTTTTGCTGTCTCTTTGAAGATTTATTTCGTTCTTTGAGTTCAGAGGTTCGGACTTGTTGGTTCGGTGAATATTCTTGGCTGGTTAGGAAAATTAACGAATTAAAGGATTTTTTCGTATAACTGCTTTTAACTATTACCGGTTCCGTATGAATGTTCGAGCTCCAAGTTCGAATCTAGCTAGCGACAACATTTTTGCCTTTTACTCACATTCAGTTTTCGAACTTGACGGAATTAAAATCAAACTCGGTGAAGGAGAATGGCAAATCTTTGAAAAGAGAGCATACCGAAAATCATAGCCTCTGTAACTTTCCCCCAGAATACCATTGAGGAACGACCGACGTTAACGCAGATTGAAGACTCTCCTTTGTTTCGTGATTGAATTAGGTCACTTTGGAGCTCTTCCGTCGTCGTCGTCTCTGCTCTCCACTGTCAGTGGCTCCATTTCTCACATTCTGTCATTTGTCGATCATGTACACTCCGGCACATGACCATATGATTGTTTAGGAATTTCGAGGAACGCAAGAATCACATGATAAATTCCATATAGACAAAATTAAATCCGACGATTTCGTCTAATATTCTACCATACGCATTTTTTCTTAGTTTGCCCGCGTTATCAAGACACATATCATCAAAAAATGTTTTTCTAACCTTACCTAAGCTTATATTAAAAGGTAAACTACTGTGAGCTGCAGATTTAAAATCGAGATAAGGACATGACGCGAGATTTTGAACAGTGAAAAGTGAGGAATATTAGACACAGACGTCGGATTTGACAAAGTAAAGTAACCCAATCGTAGCGAGTCTGGCTTAATGAAAACGAGTTTCTCAGAGAGTGAAATTTCGGAAACTTCAACCACTTGAAAGTCGCTATCTCAACGGTGTTGATGTGTTCTCACTGATATCGAAGATTAAACATAGTAATTCAGAAATCCAATGTCGAGGTCAATCTCAAATTTTAAACAATCAAAATTGATTTTTATAGCTAGCAGCTCATTTTATATCTCGGGTATATCGTTTAAATCAATAGTCTGCTTTATGTTCTCGATGAAAGTTTCCCACGACTTTTCACACTTCATTCATTTAAGTTGACAATCCTACGACATGTTTATAACTCCTACTTGTGAGTGGAAACGCGGCAACGGAAATACAAACACACGCACAATGATCGCGCAAAACGTCGCAATTAGGATAAAAGAGAGAGCGCTGGGAAGGAAGAGAAAGAGTTGCGGGAGCAGGAGAAGAAGAATAGCAACAACCCCTTCTGCCAGTGACACTATTTGATGAATCGCTTCAAAACCATCATGACGTTCACTTTGAAAGAATCAACTTTGGGTTCTTAGTCACTGCTTTGCTTACGAATACACTACATTTCTTTGTTTCTTGCCCACCATCGTCTTAATTGTAGTTTCGATTCATTTCTCTCTCAATCTCATGATTCACCTATCATGTACAGCGTCTCCTTGCAGATGGTCACCGCCGAGGACGTCGTCAGTCTCAACGTCGGCGGAACGACCTACACAACAACACGTCATACGCTACAAAAGGATCCGGGAAGTCTTCTGGCAAACATTGCCGATGGATCCGCCACAGATGACGTCATTGGAATGCCGGATGGGAGTTACTTTATCGATCGTGATGGCAGCATATTCGCCTACATCATTCACTTTCTGAGAACCGACAAACTCTCGTTACCAGAGAACTTTCGGGAGAGTGCGCGACTCAAGGATGAAGCCGAATTCTACGGAATCGATCGGTTGACCAGTCAGTTGTCGACGAATCTCATGTTGAGACCACGTATCAACGGCTTTTCAACAACCTCCGAGACCGGTGAGTAGTTTACATGTTTCAAAAGTTAACTATCATTACACTATTTTGTGGCCAATTTGTACATGTGAATGCTCAGTCACTAAATTTGACCAAAAATCATCTGGCATGAAGATGACTCAAACGAAAGTCATTAATTCAGGCGGATACATAACTCTCGGCTACCGAGGGACCTTCGCCTTCGGTCGTGACGGTCAAGCTGATGTCAAATTCCGCAAGTTGCATCGAATTCTGGTCTGTGGCCGTGCCACACTGTGTCGTGAAGTGTTCGGTGATACGCTGAACGAGAGTCGCGACCCGATGGGAAGCGACGACGGTGAACGGTACACATCACGTCTGTATCTCAAACATCAGTGCCTTGAGCGGGTGAGTTTTGAAATAGACAAACTTTAAACGTGTGAAGTTATGGCATTCGACAACCATGTCATTAGACTCTTTTTAACGAATCAACATGACTGATGTTGATAACAGTTTTTGATCGGAATTGAAAATGATATAAAACATACAAAAAGTGAAAAACAAAATTAATTAATGGATTTCAGGCATGTGACGTCATGGCCGAAAAAGGATTCAAGCTGGTCGCCACATGCTGTTCCGGAGCCAACGGACTTGCTGCAACCAACCATCCTGGTGGAGGAATGGGCAGTGGGAATCAGGCGGTTGGTGAAATCAATGCAAAAACGTTCAAAAACAACAGATTCAGGATCTGATGAACAGCCGAAACTGCGGAGACTACGAGGAACAACGGTGGGCGCACTATACAGAGTACGTCTTCTTCCGCGAACCACAATCCGGCATGATGACCCCATCGCCGAGGGAAGCATAAAGCGCAATTATTGTAAATCTGGCACCAACTCACACCATTCCCCCTCACCATCAGCACACTTTTATGGTCTCACGCACAAAAAACATTGAGTATAGTCACTACCCGATCTATTTTTATAAATTGTATATTGAATAAAAGTCTCACATAAGTGGTGGCCGCAATCTCGATGGCAAACGCGTAGTACTCGTCTTTGACGGAGAACAAGGTGCATAGGACTCCCAGGACATCATGTTCCTTGTCTACTCCAGGTGTGTCCGGGCAGTTGAATTCGGTCCTTGGGTATCTGGATTGTTAGCATTTAATTATTTTTTATGTTTCTAATTGGACATGATGACCCCATAACGGAACCCCAATACACATCGAGCTAAAGGTGATCGTCATCGATTAGACGCGTTGCACGCAAATTATATTGAACGAAAATTCGCTTTAGGGCGCGTTCGCACATCAATATTTTTTTCAATCTTTTGTCCTATTTTTCTCATCTTAGCAAGCGAATTTGTTTCGCAAATTGCTGTTGAAAAATTGCAAATCGTGTAACTTTTCTTCGTAATTAGCTTTTTATCATGAATTTTGAAAAAAAAACGTCAGAGAAAGAAGTTTTTGAACTACAGTAACTGTAATCTGATCCACAGTGGTGCAGGATTTACGAAGGGGGCGGGGTTTGTGCTCGCTGCTTATTGGTCGCCTCCCCTCGCTGCTTGATCCGCCACTTTCTACTGCGCTTAGCGCGGTGTGCAATAAAAACGTTAAAAAATGAAAAATTCTTATTTTCGAATTTGAAAAGGTACCTTCTATGAAGCTGAGTCATCTTCTCCTGAATAGTCTTGGTCTCCCGCCTGAGTGTGGAAATTTTCTCACGTAGCATCATGTCTTCCGACTCGTCAAAGTTGAGCTTTTGGAGTTTTTTCTGAAACGATTCTCATGTGATGAACATAGATTAGCGACAAAAACCTCGAGGCTGTGAACGAGCTCTGTTTGCTTGTCAACTCCTTGCAGCTCTGCGACCTTCTTTTCTGATTTCGACTTGAGCTGCTTCTTGAGATCTTCAATGACTGGCTTCAATCTGTTCTGTCTGGTGACTGCCGTCTGGAGCGAGGCTTCGATGTTACTCGCTTCTGATCTGCTCGCTGAAATTTAGTTTTAGTTGAGCGGTTACAGACATGAAGAATTAACGGTTTAGTTAAAAGTGAAAAAACCGCTAAGTTAACGTTTAATGGATTCGTTAAATTTTAAAGTTGAAAACCATAGTTTAGTCATTTTTCTGTCACAATCTTGATCAGTAATGCATTTTTCAACAATGGTAGTATTTTAAAAATTAAAAAAAATCCCAAATTGACCGCTTTAACAAAATTTCACGTTAAACTTTGAAAACCGTTAATTCGTTAAACACATATATCGCTAGAAGTATGGCCGTTTTCAAACGCGCTCTAATCTCAATTTTGCAGAATGAGTACGGTAGGCCTACCCTAAGGGTCGGGACTCTCACAACGAACAGTTAGATCTTTGTGGATTCAAATTATTATTCTTACTTTCAGTCCATTGAAATTAAAGGCGCACTACTTAAGGCGAAACTGCTACCGTACTAAGTGCCCGATTTACGGAGGCCAGTTTTTTTTACAGGTAAAGGAAGCTATGTGTTAAAAGTGAAAAAAAACGTTAATCTTCTGTCTAACGGTTTCGTTAAATCGGAAATTTCGTAACCAGCCCTGATCTAAACTATTGCCTTTTTCTGTGGTGAGCAGGAAGATTATTCCACACACGAAAAATTGAACATTAGTCAAATCTTACCTTGGATTTTGCTTTCAATAGACATGGATTCTCCATCATCGTTGGTGATAAGTCCTCTTGCGAGAGCCTCTCGTTCCTTTCGCAGCTTCTCGATTTCCTAAACTAGTTTAATATTCGGGTCAGCGAAAAAATTAACCTTTATCTGATTCGAGCCATCGAGAGTCTCACCAGTAGCGTTCTTCTCGATATCATGAAGCGCTTTTTCAGCCTTCTCGAGTTGTTTTTCATCCTGGATAAAAATTGAATCAATGTAAATAATGACAAATCATACCGATATGAGCGTCTTTTTTTGCCTCTTGATCTCCTCTTCAATCTTTTTAGCTGCTCCAGAAACGTCGTCACGCTCACTTTCCTTCGAGATCCCCTCGGCTCGCAATTCTTTCAATTGGGCCTCGAGAGCTTTGTCGTCGGCTTCTCCAATCTGAAAAATGGGTATGTCAGAGTTGCACGGAATTCCGACTTCCGTGAAAAAATATCACTTCCGACTTTCGTTTAACAAATTCTACTTCCGACTTCAGTCAAAAATTTTTTCGTGAAAAATGACGAAAAGACCGTGAAATCATTCCTACTCTGTCAGGAAGTGACTTTCATCTGTTGAGAATGAGCGTATATACAATATCTCTGGGTTTTTTTCCAACTTTTTTGCACTCCCGACTACCGCTGAAAAATTCTACTTCCGACTTCCAACTTCCGTCCTTTTTTCACTTCCGACTTCCGTTTAAAAACATTTACTTCCGTGCAACTCTGGTCTATATGCACTGAAGCAGCATCAATTTTCGTCTGACTCATCAACTTTCCCAAAAAGACTAAATGAATTGAGTGGACACATTTGAAAACGAATCTAACAACATAAAAAATAATCACAACCTGTTTTCAATAGAAGAACTCACCCTCTTTTCTTCAAGCTCCTGTAGACGACCCTTCAATTCTTCCATGCTCTCACCCAATTCAACGATCTTCGCTCTCGCAGCTTCAATTTCCTTCTCTTTCTCTTCTGACCGTTTCAAGTGTTCGGTTTCCATAAGAGTGAGTGTGTGATAAGTATAAGCTACCAACTTGCGTTGGTATCCCTCAAACTTCTTTTTGACCTGAAAAAGGAATGAAAAATCATTGGAGTATTGAATATCTGATAGCCCATTTGGTTGAAATCTCACCTGGTTGTACTCGACAAGATTTTTTCTGTCCTCGCGCATTTTTTCCATCTGCGGGTTGATGTTCTCCTCGAGCAACTGAATAATGCTATATTCTCTAATGAAAGATCAGGTGCGGAGAATCGAAATGGTCTAAGCACAAACTGATTTTCTGTTAGCATAGCACAGATTTGGATCAAGCGTACGTTTCAAAGCTTTCGCTTTTTTCATAGATCGTGCCAATAGGCTCTAAATCTCTCGCACGACGTCCTAGGAAGAAGAGAGTGGAGAAGTTGACACATCATGAAATGCTCAACTTCTCAGTGTACTTGCGTATCCAAGACTTGAGTTGATTTTAAGTATATCATTTTCTAGAAAAATGAAGAAACCAAACGTAAAAAGTACCGAAGTGACTTCGTCCACCTTGGCCTGCTTTGCAACAATCGTCTTCAGTGAGTCTTTTCTTTTCTGGTCGTACATTTTCGTACCTGCTGCTTCTTCAATCATACCGAGAATCTGAACATAATTATGCTCACGATTACTTCATTTGCACAAAAACCTCTTCTGGCTTCATGTTAAGCACCCTGGTGATGCGACCTTGCATGATAAGAAAGTGTGGATTGTTCACATTCAGACCGATACCGCGGAAGAAATCAGCTGCCTTGTTGGACGGGCACGTTACTCCATTGATGAGTGATTGAGATCGATCTTTTGTTAACTGAATTATTCTTACTAAAGTTGTACGGATCTATAATGAAAAACCTCCAGCGTTTCAAATCAGACTCACCATTCTCTTTACAATAATTTCATCATAATTTGAGTATCCTATCGGACTGCAACTCTTATCACGATTATCAAATGTGATGGTCACGGAAGCTTTCGTAATTCCTGTTTGACCTTGTTTGTGAATCAGATCAAGATTAGTTTCTGAATATTTAAACTGAAGCAATGAAAACGTGGATACTCACTTGCACGTATGTTTTCCATTTTCGTAATTCCCAAAAGGAAACAAATAGAGTCAAGAATATTTGATTTTCCAGATCCATTGAATCCTAGAAACAATGATATGAAAATTTCATGAAAAAAACTACCTGTGATGGCATTGAAGTGTGGATCGAACTCTCCTACAACCGTTCGTCGTCCATAAGACTTGAATCCATCAATTTCAATGTTCTTGATGTACATCGCGAATTTATTCTGTCTGTGAACAATAGTTATTGCGAGCTTATATCTGTGGAAATGAATCCAAAGTGTGATGGAAATGAGAATGTGAGTTTTTAGTGCACGTTAACCGAACTATACTATCTTTTTCAGAACTTTCGAAGAGAACTATCCATATATGGTACAGCTACACAATATTGATATCATCACCAACACTTTTCAACAGTGCTTGGCGCACTGTGATCCAGAAAACACAAGTAAAAGAAAAGAGAATTCGAAAAATAAATAATTTTCGCGGCATTTTTAAATTTGCAAACTGCGGCATGGTTTCATCTTTAACTGAAACTAAACGAGGAAAAACTGCCTGTTACATCTACATAATGTTAATATCATATTACTGTAAAGATGAAAACTTGAATAATCGTGTTTGTTAAAAAAAAAAGAATGAAGAAAACGAAAAATCAGAATAGCCTGAAGGAAAAAAACAAAAAGTTTGAAAAAAACCCAAATTGCATTAACTACAGTAACTGTTTGACCACCCGAAAAAATTTTGATCTTTTTTTAATTTTCAAGATTCAGGCGGGAAATATGAAGGAGGATGAGGTGGGTTTGTCTTCTTTTGTGTGCTAGTTTCGTTCTCTCTTAATCAGTACTAACCTGCGCGCATTCAGACCAAACTGTACTAACTGTTTCGTAACTCACGATGGAAAATCTGAAAGGAGCAAGAAGCGTTGGTGGCGCATTCGGTGTTAACAACTTGAAGACTGATAGTTTGGAGTTGAAGCCATCTACCGATAATATAACTTT
Source organism: Caenorhabditis parvicauda (assembly GCA_963978915.1). Lineage (NCBI taxonomy): Eukaryota > Metazoa > Nematoda > Chromadorea > Rhabditida > Rhabditidae > Caenorhabditis > Caenorhabditis parvicauda. The sequence goes on along the minus strand of OZ022251.1, from coordinate 4,279,879 downwards.
CATGTTCAGCAACGGTAAGAGAAGCTTAACTACAGCTTCGTAGAATCATGTTTTCAGCATCCATAAACTCGGAAACCAGTTTCAACCGTAACATGTTCAAGTTTGAGCAGCCGGACACCGCTGTTCAGCCGTTCGGAGACAACGTTTTCGCAACTCCTAAGAAAGAGTTCAAGACTTTCCGTCCAGCCAAACTGAACCTGCAACCCGCGGAGTCATCCATGTCCGAGTACATGCCATTGTTTGCGTCCGGATCATTCAGAAACGCGTCCGGTGGTAGACACTCTCTTCCACTTTGGGCTATCGACGAAGCTGGTGAGCTGAAAACTGACATAACCATCGACGAGGTCATCACCAATAAGGCTGTTATTCAGTTCGCTGTGGATAAAGCTGGATGCCAGTACGTTTCACACCAAAGTATTAAGGTAAACGAATGTTTTAGCTTTCTTCAAGAGAACTATCCCACTGACGCTTTCTCACCAACTCGCTCAACACTCTTCACCGAGGTTACCGAAGGCCGTGAGAAACTGATGTCTCTGTGCTTGGATCTCTTCGGAAACTTCTTCATCCAGAGAATCGTCGAATGTTCGACTTCAGATGAGCAGGATATCCTGGCCAAACAACTCAGCCGTGATGTCTACCGTCTGTGCCTCGACAAGTGTGCTTGCAGGGTCATTCAGATGTCCATTCAGGTCAGTTTATTATCTTCCATGCACACTCAGACAAATCTTTCAGAAGATGAAAACTTCACACGTCGTCACACTTCTGAAGGATCTTCCAAAGACTGAAGTCGCTCGTCTTTGCACCGACCAGAACGGAAACCACGTCATCCAGAAGTTGGTGAAGCAACTTCCGATTGCAGCCTGGCAGTTCTTGGTCGACTACCTCAGCGAGGAAGATGAACAACTGGTTTCTGTCTGCGAGGACAAATACGGTTGCCGTGTTGTTCAGTCAGTGATTGAGAAGCTGTCGGACAATCACAGATCGTCATGCTACCTGCAGCGCTTGGCACTTCTCCACAAACTAATGGCTACTGTTGTCCGCAATTGCTCGACTCTCTCCTACAACGAGTCGGCCAACTACGTGGTTCAACACGTTATCAAAGCTGGAGGCATCATGGAGCCGTACAGGGACACCATCATCCAGAAGTATCTCCTGTGCAACTTGCTCTCCATGTCCCAGGAGAAGTACGCTTCGCACGTTGTTGAAGGAGCCTTCCTTTTCGCACCACCACATCTTCTTCGTGAGATGATGGATGAGGTCTTCGATGGATATCTCCCACATCCGTAAGTCTCTCTCCAACACCGACCCCTTATAAATGTTTCAGAGAAACCAAGCGTGACGCATTGGACATCCTTCTTTTCCACCAGTTTGGTAACTACATCATCCAGCAGATGATCAATATTTGCTGCTCTGCAATCCTCGGACAAAAGTGAGTTGGCGAATGGAAATTGTATGAAATCATTCTCAGGGAACGCAAACTGGACGAGAAAGAGATCCAAGTGTACATGACTTGGCTCAACAGAATCAAGTCTCGTGTTCAGAGAAACGCTGCTAGGCTTGAGAGGTCAGGTTCACATTATAAGCTTGCACAAAGGAATTTTCAGATTCTCATCGGGCAAGAAGATCATGGAGACCCTTCGTACCATGGACGCCAGATACCTCGCCATGGTTGAGATCTGCAAGTTCTCGCCGATCAAGAATGTCCCAAGAACTTCTGCCTACAGCGTCTTCGAGGAATAAGTTGGTTGGTTTTTGATTGTCCCCCACTCCCCCTGAGATGTGTAACAATGTTTTATTCACTATATTCACTTGTGATATTTTCAAACCTGATCTCCTCTCCTCTATAGATAATCAATAATAACCCTCGTCTTGTCCCACTCACAGATTGTGATCCGATTTTTGTGTACAGAAGACTAACCACCCCTTCTTTGTACAATGCCCTGATCACACAGGTTTTCTTTAGTAAGGCAAAATAAATTTATTCGATTATGATCCGATTCTCTGCAAGGAAATCAAGATTAACTTATTTTCCTGTTTCTATGATACTTTATCCACGCCTATGAAAAATCAGTTTGTTGAATCATATCGTTTTTGAACATAAAACTGACATCCAACAACTTTATTATCAAAGTATGAAAACTTAACAATTCAATTCCTATGCGTCTTCAGCTGTCCTGTGTCTGAAATAGGTTTATTATTCTTTTTCCTAATTTAAATTTACCAATCCGAAATCTGTTGCTATTCTAATCACTTCACCTGGACAGCATCCACGCCTCAAAAGCTTGAAGATAGGCGGTTTCGAGAGGTCCACCACTGTACTTCCTTCACTGTGAGACGCGGTGAGTCTGCCACCTTCAACTGGTTCTATTTTACACGAGATTTGAAGAAATTTACCATCAACAATGAGGTCGAGCTGATCATGGAGATCGGAGAAATCGTCAACTTCCAACGGATTTGTTGCAGATCCACTGACATTGGCTGATGTTTGCGCAATGGGTTGTCCCACGGCTCTGAAATGTATGGAATACGAGGAAACTACGGTTTAGAACGAATAATAGTCCATGGAATTTCAACATTCAACCTTTAGGGATTAAATTTGAACACGTAATAAGGAACTACTGTTGCGGGTCGCATGACTCTAGCCAGTACCCCATGACACCCATCTCAACAAAATTTTAATCAGTCAAAATATACCTACAAACATCTTGAATGAAACTTGACGACGGAATCCTGATGCCTATATTCTCCACGTTCCTGTTGAAGAATTCAGGGACTTGGTTGGTTCTCCTCAAGCATACGGTAACAGCGCCCGGTAGAAGTCTGAATAAACTGCGTCGGAGGAACTCTATCAAAGTTTCGCTTTTTTTGTAATTTTAACTTCAACATGCTACACGAAAACTATTTTTAAAAATTTCGGTAGATTTAGTTGGAACATCTTGTTCAGACCTAGTTATTAAGAGCGTTTAACAATTTTCACCTTTGTCAAAATTTAGCTGAAACAGAAGATTTCTAATTAGGGATGGGCAAATCGCCAAACATAGGCTAAGGACTGGCTATCTTCTTTTCGCTAGCCAACTGCATTGGCGAGCGATTGGCTATTCGATTGTCGAGCGCCTGGAGTTGCGCTTTCTGAGCCTTCTCAACGTTGAAGATCGTGTTGTTCAGATGGCACCATTTCGCCAATTGAATAGCCAATGATTGGCGATTCGCCCATCCATAGTTCTAATGTTCGAAATAGTGAATTTTCTTCTTTTTAAAATAAAAATAAATCTCACCTCGACAACAGGTCCATGGGTACATTGACATGCGCAACCTTGTGTATCGTTTCTATGCGATCAACGAAAATACCCAACGGTTTTTCCAAAGGCCGCTGCTTCAGTCCATAAATCTTCTCCGATTCGCCTAAAAGGCTAATGACACCGTAAATGGTGTCGGTGGGCACGGCTACTATTCCTGAACTGCAAATTGAAATTCTAGAACGTTCTGAGGATAGAAGAATCTACAAGTTCGAAGAATCTCATCAAAAACCACCTCCGTCAAGCAGACTTGCTGCCACTTTCTCCACCACATGTTCTTGAGTCTCCAACGTCAGTTTCAGGATTCTTGCCATCTGAATCCGCAAGATGCTCTGATTCCGGCTTGATTCAGATATCCAACGTTGCTACATCCACAGCGAGAACACAAATTCAAGTTTCAAAAATTTATCCAAGTAATACTACAAAATAGAAATTCAACAAGCTACAAAGTGCGATTAGGTAACATCAGTTCTACTGAAATCATTTCGGCTTTCTTTTGGTTCGATGACGTCATCGGGTCATGGAACCAGCCAAATTTACAGACAAGTTGTGAGACTAACACGTAATGGAGAATCAACAAATACTTCGATGAGAAGGTTGTGAGTAAGTGAGTGATAACAACTAGAATGGAGAGAGAGAGAGAGAAGGAAGGATGGAGGGAGATAGGAGACAAGAATATTATTACACAACGTTGGCTCTTCCTAGCAAGAGGGATAGGATGGACATTCTGACGTACAGACCGTTCTTCGCCTGTCTGAAGTACGCGGCACGCTCATCGTGATCCAGTTCGCATGAAATTTCGTCGACTCGTGGCAGTGGGTGCATTACAATGGGCAGACTTCTGGCAGGCACTGAAACAGGTTTTTGATGTTACTCTCTCTCTTTCTCTCTCTCTTTCTCTCTCTCTCTCTCTCTCTCTCTCTCTCTCTCTCTCTCTTCTCTCTCTTCTCTCTCTCTCTCCCTCCCTCCCTCTCTCTCTCTCTCTCTCTCTCTCTCTCTCTCTCTCTCTCTCTCTCTCTCTCTCTCTCTCTCTCTCTCTCTCTCTCTCTCTCTCTCTCTCTCTCTCTCTTTCTCTTTCTTTCTTTCTCTCTCTCTCTCTCTCTATCTTTCTCTCTTCTCTCTCTCTCTCTCTCTCTCTCTCTCTCTCTCTCTCTCTCTCTCTCTCTCTCTCTCTCTCTCTCTCTCTATCTATCTCTATCTCCCCTCTCTCTCCACTCTCTCTCTTCCCCTCCCTCCCTCTCTCTTTCTCTCTCTCTCTCTCTCTCTCTCTCTCTCTCTCTCTCTCTCTCTCTCTCCATCCTCTCTTTTTCCCGCTTTTCATTTCTCAACTCATCGAAACCTCACCAAGAATGTTATCGTTATCCTGGGGCACAATGGCGTCGTCTTCTCTCTCTTTCTTTTTCTCCCTCTCCCTCTCTCTCTCTCTCTCTCTCTCTCTCTCTCTCTCTCTCTCTCTCTCCCTCTCTCTCTTTTCTTTATTTTTCAACTCATGGACACCTCACCAAGAATGTTATCGTTATCCTGGGGCACAATGGCGTCGTCAAGCAACTTGGCGGTCAGCACATAGCTTCCTTTCACCTTTTCATAGGCAGCCTATAAAATATTCAAAGTCACTTCGACCATAACTCTCTCTGTATACCTGACTAGCAAATCGCTCCTTCTGAATTCTCGTCACATACACCACATCAACACCGTTGATACCTTCCGCCAGGTCGGTGAAGAACTTCTGCAATGTTGTTTTTGAAACAATGAAGCTAACACTAATCAAATTTGAATTAATCTCACTGTTCCTATACTGAAACTGACTTCTAATAAAAAGAAAGATGAACCAGGAAAAAATACCTGTGTGAAGTCGCTTCTTTCCGAGACATACTTCGTGATCTCTTCTGGCATCTGGAGGTACTCATTCGGAGCAACGTAGTGGAGCGTGATGTTCTGAATTGTTCAGTGTTGATTGAAGAAATAAGATCGAAATGAACCTTGTACAAGCACAAAAGCTTGGCCAGTGAGTGGACGGTTCTGCCGTGCTTGAGATCTCCGACGAGTGCGATGGTTGTGCCGTTGACGGTTCCCATTTCTTGACGAATCGTGTAAATGTCCAAGAGTGCCTGAACAAGCGTCGTGGTTTGCATTTTTGAAGGAAACTTGTTTTTCAGCTCGTAGGTGCGATTGAGGTGTTTTGTAATCGGGATTTATGCCTAATCCAAGTTGATCGTATTAAAATCTGGCAGAATAATATACCGTATATGGTTTTTGTTCTAGAAAGTTTATATAACGGCGTTTTCCAACGCAAAGTATCCTTTTTTATGAGATTTGTGTCATGTTGACTTGGAATAGTCACAATTCAGGCATCTCGACACCATTATAGTAAAAATATCGAACTCTTGACTACTAAAGTTAACTCTGAGGCCTACTTCGTCGTGTGAATAATGAAATAACCTGAGTAGGGTGTTCTCCGGCTCCATCACCAGCGTTGATCACATTCTGCGAGCAAACTTTGGCTGCTTTCTCTGCCGCGCCGACTTCCTTGCTTCTGATGGCGAGCACGTCTCCGTAACCGCCAAGAACACGAACAGTATCTGAACGATGGATGGTGGAAAGGTGACCATTGGCGTTTCTCACCTTCGAAAGTTTCACCCTTGGTGACAGATGACGTTTGGCTGTCGACCGAGATGACCGATCCACCGAGGCGTTGCATGGCAGCGGCGAACGAACAGGAAGTTCTTGTGGATGCTTCGTAGAATAGGTTGACTAGCACTCTTCCCTGAACGTTCATGTTACAAAACACAACTCCCTGTTTATGTGTGAGACAGTGTCGTGACGAAGAGACGCAGAGACAACCCCGTTAAAGAGTGTTTTGTGTAAGTTTACGCGGCTCCCTGTGAACTCCAAGGCTCTCTGCGGCCAAATAGTGCTTGCGTACACATAGTCAGAAATATGCGGAATCGACTTCAGGATGTAAAAATAAAAATCAAAGTTACCTGGAGAATATGCGTCAGTGGATGATGCTTCTCGACGTCGTGCTTGTATCTATCGGCGACATCGAAGATGGTGTTGATCTTAAATTATTTACTTGTTGAGATTTCTCAGGGAACGAGGGAATATGAAGGTTAGGGGAAATCCTTACATGGTTTTTATCGATATGAGCGACCGAGATGAGATGCTTGTAGTCAAAGTTAAAATTGAGCTGTTCCAGGTTGTTGCTCACAAGGTCGGTACCGTCTCCCATGATCGTCGACGACTGTGACAGGGTGCGTTCACGACGGATCAAAGCTGGAATGTGTTGGTTACAATTCGTGTTGTGGACAGATCGTCCTAGTTTGACTACGGTTTCTTGCTAATTGAATCTTTTAACATTTGTTCGGATGAACTACCCCAGCACAACAAGAATCTTTGCAACTCACAACAAGTTACAATGAGATCTTCAAGAAGAAAAACGAACGTTGTGGTGAGACACGAGTCGTCGTCTCCGAGCGTCCTCTTGAGGTCGTCAACGGTCTGATGTTCTGGCCGGATCCTTCTTTGGCGATGATCACACCGTCAACGTACGCTTCGTGGCCTCGGATGACAACGTTGACGACTTTTCCCTTGACACGACGTCCGTTGAATGGAGTCCAGCCGGCTTTGCTGTATCCGCCATCGGATGGTATGGTCCATTCTTCTTGGAGATCGACCTGAAATGATGACATGGAGAAAGAAAGAAAGAGAGAGAGAGAGAGAGAGAGAGAGAGAGAGAGAGAGAGATAGAGAGAGAGATAGAGAGAAAAACTGTACCTCAATGTAAGTCGTCTTGTCATCTGGAATGTTGAAGATCCTCTTCGGGTTCGTCGACAGACGGTCGATCACATCCCTGAGATGGATTCATAATGAGAAACATGAGACAAGACACTTACTTCAATGTCAAACGTCCTTGATCGACAGCAGTGAGCAGTAGTGGCAACATGTACTCGACTCCTGGGAATCCGGGTGGGATCGCTCCGTTCTCTCCCTTCTTCTCTGCCCATGTGTGAGGAGCTGTAAGAGTGAAATGAACTGATGCACATCTTCCTGCTTGCTGCGCAGAGGTGCACGGACTCTAACACCTCTCCAAAAAGAGCGCGCTGTCTCGCCTGTACTTATACGTCGACGTCTCGCTATCTCGTGTACTCTCTCGCACGATCAGGCAGCAAATAACCCGGGGGAGGGGAACGCCGGGCGCCACGTAAAGTTACACAAACCACTCTCTAACCAGGGATTTTCTCTGCATCTCTTCGTTTTGACACTGTCTCACCGCGACGCATAAACAAGAAGATGTGTGGGGGTTCACTTACCATGGTCTGTTGCGAAGCAGTCAATGTACTCGAGGTTGTCCCAGAGGGCTTTACAGTCTGCACTTGTCACCAGTCTTGGTCGGACTTCTCTGACACCATCTGGCAGGTCTTCTTGAGTGAGGAACAAGTGATGTGGACAGACTTCGCAAGTCACATTCCATCCCTGAAGTTAGTTTCCATTGAGAAGGAACCCGTTTTCAAACATAATTTCATTTTCAGACAGTTGAAACGTTTTTTTTTGAAAAGACGTAACGGAGATAATTGGTTGAAATTATCTGCCCAGATCTGTTCAAAATAGGCTTGTTTCTGCTTTTTCAGCATTATTAAGAAAATAATTGAAATTCTCTATCCAGATTTTTTCGATAAGTAAAATTCTTCAAGTTTTGCAAACATGAAGGGAAAAACAAACCTTTAACTTTGCCTCTCTGATCAGTCCAATTTCTTCCGCTGTCGCAACATGGCAAATGTGAACTGTAATGTTTCAGTCAGAGCGAGTTACTAGTTGCTGCGAGTGAGCTACAGAAACTCGCATACTTAACCTTTGATCTACCAACTTTCCCATACCCTGGTTGTCTTACATTCCTTATTTATCTCGTTTGGGTTCTTTTTTTAATCTATTAAAAAACCATTTCACCTTCTACCTACTGTTTCAGCTTATTCTTACCCACTTTATATTCGAGTTTTGCCACCCTGGTACACATTTATTCATCTTCATTAATTTTGTTTCTATTGCGGGCTTTCCTCAAAATAATAATAATTATTATTATTTTTTCACTCCCGGTTCCGCCACATACGGCTCCAAAACAGATGCTTATTATGCTTACTATTTGTATATACTTTGCTTCTATAACACTTCTCTAGTAAACCTATCACATTTGTCGGCGTACACACTGTTCTTGCTATACAACACTAGCAAAAATTACCTGATCGACCGGCCAATTGGGAAACGCAGAGGACTGCAGCCAGTTTGTCCTTTTCAGCGTGGCACACAATTGGGACGTCCTTCGGGAAGGTCGAGAAGTGCTGCAACGATTCAAAGTTTGGAAGAACACTATGAAGGTTCAAGAACCATGACACTACTATTATTTACAGTAAAAACTTACCGTAGCCCAGTCGGTCACACTCTCCATCGTGAGGGTTGAGAATGTTGGGTTCAGGTAAATTTTGAGCCCAGATGCTCTTTTCGCGAAGCTCTTGGCAAATTGTGAGTTATCCTTGGTGGCGCCAATGTAGAGACCATAATCGACGGCCGACTTCTGGGAAGCTATCTGTAATCAAATTACTTTCATGTGATTCGATTCGATTCAACAGTAATTTTTGACATCATCTCATCCCTATCGTTACTTTGCCTCATAGGCAGGTTTAAATGTTATTTTGCAAAGTTCTAAAACCATCTGATCAAAGTTATGACACCATGACTCATCAATCCTTGGTATCGCTTCTACTGACATTCCTCAAAGCAGTTATGACTCGCGGTTACTTTTGAACTCAACCATATAGCCTACACTTTTGGTATACATAAGTCATCAATCTATCAGTTTTTTCTTCAGGGTTCATCCAGTGTGGTTCTTACATTTTCTTATCTGAATCATGTTTTATTCTCCACAAAATTTATCCTTATCTTCACTTGTACCCACCATATACTATCTTTTATCTGAGCATATTTTGCCAACTTGTACTATGTCCGTTTTATTCACATCGGCTTTGTTTCTATTGCGGGCTTTCCCCAAAATAAATATATTATTATATCAAAATTCGTGTAAAAGAGGAATATTAAAGTTTCCAAGAATAGTCTTCAGTGGTGCCACTGTTGGACAATGCCACTGGAGATTATAAACTAACAAAATGTGAGAAACCTCACCTGCTCAACCTCCTTCAACGACGCTTCATCGGTCAACGGTGGATTGGTGTTAGGCATGGCAAGGATGGTGGTGACACCACCAGCCAAAGCAGCCTTCGTGCACGTACGCCAGTCTTCTTTGTGAGTTGCTCCTGGTTCGCGGACATGAACGTGCACGTCAACCAGTCCTGGTAGTCTGACCAAGGTTCTGCTCGTGGTGCAGTCAATCTGCGAGTTCATGGCGGGACGACGACCGACGACGTTCAAAGCCTGAAAATTTGATTAGCTCTTGTTGCGAGCGAGCTACAGTAACACGCATACTTAACTCTTGATCTTCTCGTTGATCTCTTATCCCGATGGCTGCGCTCTCTCCGGATCTTCCACTACCTATGCTAACGGTTTGTATATGAATTTGATTCTATGATACTTCTCAAATGAACCCATCATATTGGCGGGCGCACCACACTGTCCTTGCGATACATTTTTGTTTGAAATAGAGAAGCTATTCTTACTTTTTTTCAGCTTATAAAGCTCATAAATGCTTAACATCCCTGGTGATTTTAAAAATTATTAATTTCATTTTTTGTCCACTTGGGTTATGTTTTCTCACAGTTTTCACCAGAATACAAAGTTTTGAATTTATGATTTCTCACCTGGATAAACATTTTAGCGCATTTGATGTCCGTGATCAATGGGATTCCATTGTCGATGGCCATTCTTCTCGTCTTGTAACCATGAGTTCTACAATTTGCACTTAATGATGCATTCTCCGGGACGGACTAACCTGAACGCAGAGACACGATAGGCTCCTGATCCACGAATCGGAAGGTTGATGATTAGATGGAATTCTCGATTCTCGAGGAAGCCAACGACCGATCTGCTACCACTTCCAGTCTTCTCGTCCGAACTTCCTTCCTCGAACGGCCAGTCGACAACGTTCATGTCAATGTTGTTGGATTGGAAGTAATCGGCAGTTCCTGGAGGTTTTTTAAATAAGGACCTGAGATTCTCGATTGGCACAGGAATGGCCAAAATGGCTTGATTTGGGGGGTCGACATGATATACTACGTTGAAGCTATGCTTAACCCTCAGAAAACTATCTAATTTCATCTAGGTTTTAAAATATTTTTTCTAACACTGCGAAACACTTCATAAAATCTGTACCAGTACATCTACGGTACGCTAAAAAGATGAATGGGACTTTCCTCGTATTTTCTTTTAAATTCAAAAATAATATTGTCCGAAACCATACCCTTCGATCCGTACAGCTTGAATCCAAGATTGACCAGAATTTCAACCGACTTGAGCATCTCAGCCTTGGCATGATATCCTCCAATGGAGATGAAGATGCTCGCCTTTGGAACGACGAATCCAGTTGAAAGAAGAGACTTGAGATACGCTTCATAACGGTTGCTACCGAAACAGGCGACCTGTAAGGGGTAAACGTGAGAAGATGTTGATTGTAGTAGAGTCACCTCTCCAGTCGACGACATTTCAACTCCAAGCATCACATCGGCTCCGGCGAGACGAGAGAAGGAGAATTGGGGTACCTGAAGTTTCACATCTTGGGAAAAACCAGGGGAGACAAGATTGTACTGAAGAGAGAGAGAGAGAGAGAGAGAGAGAGAGAGAGAGAGAGAGAGAGAGAAAAGAAGAGAGAGAGTGCGAGAGTGCGAGGGAGGGAGAGAGAGAGAGAGAGAGAGTAGATAGAGCTAAAGAAGCGATGAAAAACATTGATCATAAAACTGAAAAGAAAACAACATACCTTGCATCCAACTCGTCCACATCCCTTGAGCAACGTTGCCGACGCTTGCACCGTGTTCCTCAGGTTCTCGTTGACCAGTGACATGATCGCCCTTGTGGCCATCGCGACAAAGTCGTAGTCAAGGGTTTTGGAGACGAACGGGAAAGATCGGGACACACGCAAGTTGCACTCAATCACTTTCAGCTCATTGTCCTGAATTCTCGTGAATGTTTTTGAAGATCGCGAAAGGTCCAAACTAGAAGTGGTCACGAATAGATATCTTCTATGAAGTTCATAGGCTGTTGATATCTATTACCTATGACGTAAATGCGCTGTTGATATCAGCGGTATTTCGTTTCTAGAGCTACTGGCGTAACCCCAAACGAATTAAGTAAACTAGGAGGGCTGTCTTGAAAAGAATTCCAACGAAGTTATAAAAAAGACCGTGCTTTTCATCAGAAAGTTATAGTTTCAACGAGAAGGTAGGCTGAATAGTGAATCATGAATGAATCTTTTTTTCATTTTTGTCATCGACGCCTCAAATTTTAGGTTTGGTTAAAGCACGAGTTAGGTATGAAGCTCAGTTTTGAAAAAAGTCAGGCAAGATTATAACAAAAAATTTCGAACCTTGTAAGTTTACATGTTGATAAATACCTCATGATTTTCACATCAGTTGTGAGTGAAAATCAGAATAATCGAATACATAAAACGAACATTCTGGCCAACCATCAACCACTTTTACAAGAATCCTCGAAACACAAAAAAAACCTTTGCGATTAGCTGCATGTTGAATGGTCCATTGACGTTGAAAGCTTCCGCGATTTTGATCGTAATCTCACGGATACGACCAAGTGTGACCTGAAACACCGTGATTGTAGCGGTTCGTATGGAATAGTCACCTTGTTGAGATCTTGTGGTGGTGTGACTAAGGTGGCATCACCAGAATGAGTTCCGGCATTTTCTACGTGCTCACTGACTGCCATCACGATGAGCTTTCCGTCCATGGCAACCGCGTCGACGTCAAGCTCTTTTGCCTCGCTGGAAAAGGTTTTTAAGGTTGGGAAGAAGATCTCTCTCTCTCTCTCCCACCCTCTCTCTCTATATCTCTCTTTCTCTCTCACCATCTAAAACCAACCTGATGAATTTACTGACAACCACCGGATGTTCCTTAGCGACAACAGCTGCCTGTTTCAAGAACAAAGAAAGATCTTCTTCATTGTGGGCGACGTTCATGGCGGCTCCAGAAAGCACGTACGACGGGCGGATCAAGCATGGGTAACCTACTTTCGCGCAGAAAATCTAGAAAACTCTTTATTATTAGATTCTGTGGAAAAGTACCTTGGCATCGTCAATGTCTTCACTCTTCTTCCATTGTGGCTGGCTGATCTTGAGAGCTTCCAATTTTCTTGAGAACTTGAATCGGTCTTCAGCGTTGTCGATGTCGTCCGGGGACGTTCCGAGAATCTGGAAAGCACATTGGGTTATTACTATAGAATAATGCTTGTTCTCGTCTTGACAACCTCTTGCACAGCTAGCTGTCAAGAATCACAATCTGAGAGTACTGTACGATACACATGAGCTAGATGTGTCAGGAAAAAAATATAATGGGTGCACCTATTGCTGGACCCTTCTCGATAGAGTCAACGCGTACTCGACATCCTTTCTCTTCCTCCTCATATTCCCGTCCTCATTTTTTAATCCCTTTTATTTTCATTTTTTTCATACACATACTGTTTTCATACTCTATCACATGTTTGTTCTTTCTTTTCTCTTTCTCTTATTCTCCTTTACTCCGCTTCACGGAATAAATTATATTATTATAATATCCATCAATATATGAAGGTACAGTTTGTCACTTGTAGAAACGCATACCTTGACGTCAGCTCTGCTCAAACTCATTGCAATGTTGTTGGGTGCTTGTCCACCGAAGGCCAGAATAACTCCGAGGGGGTTCTCCAGTTGGTAGATGTCGATGACCGTCTTAAATTGGGAATGGATATTATGAGGATTATGAAAACCTCGAATGAAATCTCCTCAAAATAGAGTCGATCACAGATATCATAGTCAGTTGAGACAGTTTCGGGGTTGCAATTGACTGTGATGGTAGTGTAGCCGAGTGACTTGAGTTCACGGATGCAGCCAACACATGATGAGTCAAATTCGACGGAGGAACCTGAATAAAGAGATAGAGAGAGACAAGGAGAGAAAGTTAGAGAGAGAGAGAGAGAGAGAGAGAGAGAGAGAGAGAGAGAGAGAGAGAGAGAGAGAGAGAGAGAAAGAGAGACAGACAGACAGATGATGAGAGAGAACGTATGAAAAAAAATAGAGAGATAGAGAAAAAGAGATATAGAGAGTGAGTGAGTGAGTGGGAGAAAGAAAGAAAGAGAGAGAGAGGGGGAGAGAGAGGGGGGAGAGAGAGAAAGAGAGAGAGAGAGACAGAGACAGACAGACAGATGATGAGAGAGAACGTATGAAAAAAATAGAGAGATAGAGAAAAAGAGATATAGAGAGTGAGTGAGTGAGTGGGAGAAAGAAAGAAAGAGAGAGAGAGAGAGAGGGGGAGAGAGAGAGAAAGAGAGAGAGAGAGAGAGAGAGAGAGAGAGAGAGAGAGAGAGAGAGGGAGAGGGAGAGAGAGAAAGAGATAGAGGGGGGAGGGAGGGCGAGAGGGCTCACCAATTCTGTACACTCCACTTCCCAACACGATCACAGAGTTCTTCAGGTTGAACTGAACGTCGTTCTCGGATCCACAGTAGGTGACATAGAGATAGTTCGTCTTGGCTGGGTACTCTCCGGCGACGGTATCAATCTGCTTGACGCATGGGCGGATTCCTCGATTGACACGAGCTTCGCGGACCATCCATTCCGTGCTATAAAATGAAATTTAGAATCCATTTTCGTGGATTTTCACCAATGTTCTAGAAACCTCACCTTCCAATTCTCTTCGAGATCTGCTTGTCTGAGAATCCAATCTGTTTCGCTTGAAGGAGTAGCTCCGTGGTGATTGAGGACAGCTGAACTGTCCTTATTCAACTGTTTTCAAAGTAGCTTACCGTCGTTTCTTCCAACTTGTGGTACGTGTCGATGATGCGTTTCAGACGGTAGAGGAACCATCTGTCAATGGCTGTCAATTCGTAGACGCGTTCGACGTCGAAATCTCTGTAGTACATGCCTCTGGCAATAGCGAAGATTCTTCGATCAGTTGGCTTGCTTAGATCCTTAAGAGGAATTTTCAAATGAAATCAACAAATAAAACCGCAGTTGCGTCTATAAAAACAGGAACGGCAACATTTTTGAAGATAAGTAACCTGTTGTGTCAAACACGACAAGACTAGACAAAGTAAAATCCGAAGTTTCTAATAATGAAACGGATCACTCAGACACTACAAAGTTATCCTGTCGAAAAACAATGTCGTTCATATCTCCATGGACGATGCTGTATATCGAATTTCGGCGGCCACAGAAAACGATACTTGAAATACTTTTTGTGGTGATGAAAAATTAAATTGATATTTTTCAGTTTCAACCCAATCTTACATCCAAAATTATTATGTCAAAAAATGGTTCATATCTTTATGGACGATACTATATACGGAATTTCGACACTAGTCACATTGAACCTTACTTTTTTCTGTTGAAAAATGAATCTGACTTTTTTCAATACGAGACCCCAAATATTGTTTTTAAAAAAAGGCTCGTATGTTTATGGACGGTACTGTATAGAAAAATGTATAGGAAAATCACCTCATCAACAGTCTTTCTATGGAACGCAAACGGTGAGAATCCATCAGCAATGTCAGAAACCATTCTGAGGGCCTTTTGCAGGGCTTCTTCAAAACAGCGTCCGATTCCCATAACTTCTCCAACGGACTTCATTGAACTTCCAATCTGCAATATCGCGAGTTTGGCTGTAGGAATGTAACAAAGGTTGCACCTGGGTTGAGACTCTGGCAAATTTTCCCAAGTCCCATCTTGGAATCTTGACAACACAGTAGTCCAGACTTGGTTCGAAGCAGGCTGTGGTTGTTCCTGAAACGAAAAATTTGTTACTTTTCAAGTGTAAATCCGATGATTTTTTTTTATATTCCTCACTTCCAACTGTTCAAAATCCCGCGTCATGTCTTAATCTCGATCTGCAATCTGCAGTCAGCGATACATTTCACTATAAGCTTTGGTAAGGTTGGAAAAAACAAGTTTTGTGAAAATATGAGTTGAAAACGGGGATGAACTTTGAAGAAAGGAAGAGTGACTGAATATTAGAACAAGTCGTGAGCTGAAAAACAAGCCCAACTACCACTTCCAAAGTACAGGCATGCTTTTACAAGTTGCACGAAAATTTCCAAACTTCTCGAAACATATTTTAATCGCTAGTGGAAACACTAATACGGTAACTCATAGTAAACCATTTCATTTGCTTTTCAATGAAAATTCTAAACAAAATCCATGTGAAAAAATGTGATAACTCACCAGTGACAGAGTTTTTCAGCTTCGGAAGTTGATGTCCTAGAGCTAGTCTGGCTGCAACATATGCCAATGGGTAGCCGGTCGCCTTTGATGCAAGGGCTGACGAACGGGACAGTCTTGCGTTCACTTCGATGATGTAGTACTGAAAGTGGTGCTTCAGGAAATTAAAATTTACGATATTCGGTAATATTCATGTTTATGTGAGACCTTGATGGAATAAATCATAATAAAATACTCTGAGTGTGCTGAAATATTATTAGAACCGATGAATTTTCAAGATTTACCGATAAGATCTAGTAAGTAAGACCTAGAAACCTCCATATTGAATCTGGCCATTCCGAAAATCAAAGCTGCCAGATCTTATAAATTCATCTTCATCTTTCAAATTCTCCTGATGAATGATATTATCTAGTTGAAAAAATACCGTAAGCGAGAACGGATCCAGTGCATACTGAATGTTACACTCTCCAACGATTCTCAAGTGGCGGATCATTTTTACTGCACACGTGCGAAGCATGTTGTACTCCTTGTCGGTCAATGTTTGTGATGGTGCGACCTGAATATCGTATACGTTTCTTTCTCCCAACAGTCTTTACCAAACTATTCCGACATTTCGTGAAACGCATACCTTTCTTTCCAAACGTCCATAACATTTCTCAAAACATCTCAATCATCGTTTTCAGACTAAAACTTAACAGGTTAAACCTCAAGCTGACCCAACCCTAGCCTAACATGTAAGCCTAGAAGAGTTTCATGGTGAGGCGAACCATGTTTTTCACAAAAACGGAATGCTATGAGATGTGTTTTACTAAAGATCAAGCTTTCTTTCATGGGATCAGAATATCCTTTTCATATAAAGCAACATACCACAACACTTTCTCCTGTATGAATTCCAAGCGGATCCAGGTTCTCCATGTTGCACACGGTAATGCAGTTGTCATACGCGTCTCGGACCACTTCGTACTCGACCTCAACAACATTATTTTTAAAATCATATCCTTACTTGAAGAAATATTCGAATTTTCTAAACTTGTTTGGAATTTCTTTAGAATAAAGTGACTGTAATAGAATAGAAAAGGTCGTCATGAAAAAAATCTCTCTCGTTTACGGAAAATGAATTCTGATGGCCTTGGTACAGTTAAGTTGTTATTATCTTTCCATGGATAACTTTCCAGAAAGCTATGGAAAACAAAATACGCGATTAATAAAACTATTATTGCACATAGAAAAGGTTCTCACCTCTTTCCACCCCTTCAAACTCTTGTCAACCAGCACTTGTTTCGAGTGCGATAATGCCTGTTGTGCCAGCTCGACCAGCTCCTTCTCGTTGTTCGCGAATCCCGAGCCGAGACCACCAAGGGCATAGGCGGCTCGGACAAGAACCGGGTAGCCGATCTGCAGAATTTCTCATATTCATGACTCCAGCTGTCCATCATACCTCCTTCGCAGCGTTCACAACTTCTTCCAACGTCGTCGCTGCTCGACTCGGTGCGACGTGCTCTCCAACCTTTGAGACTTCTTCGTTGAAAAGTTCACGATCCTCTGTCTTCATGATGGTCGTGATTGGAGTTCCGAGAACCTAAACATGCAATGTCAAGGTGGTTTCCGGAAATGCTCGAAAATAATTTCAAACTTTTCCAATATCAATGGGACTTCATCTTCAATGTGGTTTTTCTGTTTTGATTGCAAAAAAAACATAAGGTTTTTAATTTTCTTTTTTTTAAACTTATTTTTGGTGGGATGCTGTTTTTGTCAACATTTTAAATGTAAAAACAGCTTAGCTACAATGCCGTCCTTAAAGATACGAACGGCATTACTCTTGCAACTTCACCATTCATTCTTTTGGGAATAAGTGGGAAAAACGAAGCAATGTGAAACTGTACTCTCGAGCGTGTTTCCAATATTCAAGTGGGAAACTACAAAAAAAATCAAACCTGGACATTGTACTCCTCGAAAACACCATCCTTGTAGAGATCAATGGCGCAGTTCAAAGCAGTTTGACCACCGAACGTACAGAGAATTCCCTGTGGTCGCTCTTTACGAATGACCTGAAGGTATTTTATAGATATGATTGTACAGTAGTCGTCTTACATCAGTCACATACTCCTTGGTAATCGGGAGGAAGTATGTCGAGTCAGCGAATCCCTTTGATGTCTGTACGGTGGCAATGTTCGGGTTGATTAGCACCGTCTTGATTCCTTCCTCTTTGAGTGCTTTCAGTGCCTGTAACGAAGTTTTCAAGAATTTTCCGACAACGTTTGTAGTGAAAGCGAACCTGAGCTCCAGAATAATCGAACTCTCCAGCTTGCCCAATAGTAAGACCTCCAGATCCAAGGATAAGCACTTTCTTCAGCGGCTTCACGACTTTTTGGACTGGTTCGTACGCAATTCTTTCGGTAATCGCTCGGTCAATGCTGTAAGGAGAAGGATATGAGAGTGACTTGACTGTTAATTCACTTTAAGTTGACTCCTGCTTTCGACTTTCTAACGGCATCAGCGAAAACGTCAAACAGAAACTCGCAGTCAGTTGGTCCGGCCATGTGCTCGGGATGGAATTGAACACTGAAAACATGGTTATTGGCAGCTGAGTCGGTTCGCATTTTTCGTTTTTGATTTTCTTTTTGATAATTTCGTCTGCGGAAATTTTTATGAAATAGAGCAGCGACACATTTTTTATCAACTTAAAGAAAAGAAATAAGTTACTAAAACCGTGCAAAACTGAAGAATCCGACATCTTTGTCTGATACTTCTCACTTTTAACTGTTTAAAATTCCGCGTAATGTCCTCGATATGCAACCTGCAGCCAACATTAAGTTACCTCTTATTGTAAGCTTAATGGTGGATAAGGTTGAAAAACACCTTGTGAAGATCTGGAAACGCGAGTAAATTGAGAAATTGTGCATTGTATGATGAGGCAAATAGACAAAATCCTTTCATCTCAACATCAAAACTGGAACTTTCCATCTCGTTTTGTTCAAAAAAGTGGTCAAAACCTATTCTACTTGAATACTGAATCAACTCATAAAACGGAAATGAACCTGAAGAACGGCTTCTTATCATGAACGATTCCCTCGTTGGTCTTGTCGTTCTCGTTGAAGAACAGGACGCTCCAGTCAGCTGGCAGAGTCTTCTCGTCAACTGCGAATCCGTGGTTCTGCGATGTGATGTAGCAGCGACCAGTGCCAACGTGTGTGCATGGCTGGTTGTGACCACGATTACCGTAACGAAGCTTGTAGGTGTCCGCACCAATAGCTCGGGCGATCAGTTGGTGACCGAGACAAATTCCGAACACTGGCTTCTGTCCGGTTTGAAAGATCTGAAGTTTCATTCTTTGAGTGAGTATACGTTTCCTCGCTTACGCTCGAGGCCCTCTCATTTTTCTTTTTTTTTTTTGCAAATTTACCTATTCAGACGTCTTTATTGAAAACAGGAGGGGCTGTATCCTCTGTCCTCTCTCTCTCTCCCTCTCTCACACACACCCAAAAATTCTGCTTCATGAAAAGTGGGCAGGTCGGTTTTATCTTCAATAATATGGTAATAATGTGAAAATAGTGGCGAATTGGAGATGTGCGTACGCTTACAGCTTTTAGAAAATATTCCAAATACTTTGATCAAGCTGTAAAACTCAAAAAACGTGCATTTAATCGGTACTTTCTGTTGGCTAGCGTACCCACAGAACATTAGACAACAAGTCAGGAACATTCCCCACGGTAAACTTGCACTTATTTCTACTGTACACACTTCCAAGAAGATTAAAGTAAGTCTGTGAATTCGTAGGCACGATAAGAACCCTCCCTGATAACAGCAACAAGTCAAAGTACCCACCTTGGTCAGTTTCTTCACCAGTTCATCACACTTTTGCGGGTCACCTGGTCCGTTGGAGATGAAGAGACCGTCATAGTCAGTTTCCGTGTCGATCGGGTGATTCCATGGCACAACTTTCACCTTGAATCCTCGTTTCGCCAGACATCGAATCTGGTTGTTCTTCATACCACAGTCAACGGCAAGGATCACCGATTCACCATCACCGTAGGTGTGTGTTTCCTGAATATTCCTCATTCACGATGCGAAGCAAGAAGCTTCAACCTTTCTGGACACAAAGTCCACCAGGTTCTGATCGTTGACATCGACGAATGGATACTTGTCTTTCTGATCATTCTCCGCAATAATTTTCGCCTTCATCGTTCCCTTTTCTCTTATCAACTTGACCAGCTGGCGGACGTCGATGCCGGTCAGACATGGCACTTGCGCTTTTTTCAGCCACTCGTCGAGCGACTGAATCGCCTTCCAATGCGAGTGCTCGCCTTCTTCGCAAAGTCTGTAAAATACAATATATATGTACATCGCTATGCTCGGAGCCACTTTATTTTACATTTTTAAATTTCAAGTTAACCTATCCGGACTTATTGATTGAGAACAGAAGAGGTTTTTAATAGCAAGATTGTTGCTAATTCTCTCTTTCTCTCTCGAACCCAAATGAGGAGCACCAAAAATTTAGAAAAAAAACCCTGGCGAATAGTATAGAGCAGAGTTGCACGGATTTCCGCCCTTTTTTTCACTTCCGACTTCCGTCAAACAATTTTTTCGTGAAAAATGACGAAAAGACCGTGAAATCGTTTCTATTCAGTCAGGAATTGACCTTCACCTGTTGAGAATGAGCGGATGTACAATATCTCTGGGTTTTTTCCAACTTTTTTGCACTCCCGACTACAGTTGAAGAAATCTACATTCGACTTCCGTTTTGAATTTTTTTTACTTCCGTGCAACTCTGGTATAGAGTAAAACTTCTGCAAGTCAACAGCACAATTTCAGAATGTGACTGTCGTATATTTCACACAAGCTTCTTAATTACTCTGGACATTGCGGTCTCTCTCTCTCTCTCTCTTTCTCTATCACACTAGGTACTATCAAATCAAGAATCCCACCTCTCAACAACCAGTGCACTTGGCCACACACGATCAGATTCAAAGTCAGCCGACAGTCCGTACTGGTCGATGTGGTTCATGTCACTGACTCCATAGTTGCCTACCAGTGGGTATGTCAGAGTGAGAAGTTGGTTGGCGTATGATGGGTCCGTTAGCGATTCCACATACCCAACCATACCCGTTTGGAATACTGTAATCATTTCATTGGACTTCAATTTCAAACGGTTACTCATTTCGTGGTGCAGTTTTTCTTAGCATTGGTTTTACAGTAAAGTTCTACTCTACCCATAATCAAAACTACTGTAATTTTTAATTGTGTAACTTCACAGTACAGTAAACTTCACCCTACTTCAGTTCACACCAAAATCAAGAGCTCTAGTTTTTCAGTACATGAATCATCTACAGTAGGGATGGGCAAATCGCCAGTCATTGGCTAACGATTGGCTATCCTTTTTCCGTTTGCCAACTCCGTTGGCGAGCACCTGGAGTTGCACTTTCTGAGCCTTCTCGACGTTGAATATGGTGTTGTTCGAATGACATCATTTCGTCTATTGAACAGCCAATCGTTAGCCAATAACTGGCGATTTGCCCATCCCTTATCTACAATACGTTTCTAATTCCAAAGTCTTTGTAGCAAGATAATGTTTTTCGAATGACTCACCAATTTCACCAACAACAGACACTTGGTGTCCACGAAGTTGTCCCTCGAACTCAGTTCCATCTTCTAGAATGAGTGTGGCTCTCATTTCTGAATACGGTGATAGCAGGAGATGACGGGTAAAGTAGGAGAACATAAAGACTGAGAGAGAGATAGAGTTACTACTTTTCCGTGCAAAAGTGCTAATGGTGGGCGAGACGTTTTTATCTGTTCAACTAGTACTTACTGTTTAGATAAGATTCCGTGCCCTTTGGCATTCACAGGTATCAACTAGTACTAGCGACTGCCTGGCGGGGGTGTCCAAGATAACATAATCATCAACTGGCGACTGTTGCAACAGTAAGTCAGAGATCGTAAAGTTTGATAATTTATTGCGGCCTGACGAACAAAATGTAGTTAGACGAAACTGAGTGCAAAGAACACTGAAATGTTCATCACACGAACCATATCAAACCTACAGACATTTCTGATTAAAGATGGGTTAGAATGAAAAAAATGGAATTAGGAGTTGTCGTATTTCGTCAATGAAAAAAAAGTTCAACAGAACATACCTACTTCATATTGCTTACTTTTTCAACATTACGAGCTAGATTTTGGCAAGATATGAATAAAGGTAACTTTCTTTTACTAAACTCACTCGGAGGTATGCAAAGGTAGTGAAAACTGTATCGAAATGGGCTCTATTCTACTGAAAAGACCTGCAGGACAAAAAACCAACTAGCCGCCAGGGAACAAAGAAAAAAGCTAGATCTCGGAGGGAAAGTACATCAATCACACCTGTCAAGGGCGCTTTTATACTGTTCGGAATCGGCTTCGGTCAAAGAAGCCGGAGATTATCGAAATCATGTGCCATCGTACAGAAGCATCTCTTTGATACAGAGAAGTTTCATTTCTTTTGTCAACGACAGAAAAAACTTTCGATGATTCAAGATTGCACGATGAAAACAACATTTTGAATCTTTTTGCAAACCGGAGAATTCTTTTCAAGCATGAGAAATACGCACTGCAAGAATTCGTGTGCAATTGTGTTTGACGACGAATTAGCATTTGTATTTTTTGCGTACAAGCAGAAATTAGTGACAAGACCCTTCTTTTTGAGAATAAAACTGAAAAACATGAAAATTGTGACCTATTGTTTGAAACTTTTTGTTAAAGAGTAGGAATATTATCTCTGAGCACTGTTTTTCTACTGTATGAAACAGACCGAAGAGCATTGAAGAAGAAAAAAATCATGTGATAGTAGGTAGCTGTTTTCGAAAAGGAGACAAAGTAAACTTTGGACGCGTGTTATTCTCTCGCACTGCACGTGACAAAAGGGCTAACTGGATACTGTATCAAAACAATTCCACGCGGAATAATTAAGTTCACAGGTATTTCGAACGGTTCAGACGTTCGTGCTCAAATAGCAGAAATACAATTGAGTATCATTTATTTACAGAAACTTAGTTAATCAAAATATACAAAGAAGCAGTTACTTACTTACTTTTCTTCGCCTTTTTAGAATACTTGGCTTCTAAATCATCCAAAAATGATCCACTCTTCGCTGCTCTCTCGTTCTGGCGCTTACGAA
The DNA here is from genome assembly GCA_963978915.1 of Caenorhabditis parvicauda. Taxonomy (NCBI): domain Eukaryota; kingdom Metazoa; phylum Nematoda; class Chromadorea; order Rhabditida; family Rhabditidae; genus Caenorhabditis; species Caenorhabditis parvicauda. Next base: position 4,257,075 of record OZ022251.1, on the reverse strand, counting down.
TCATCATCTCCAGGGAAGAACCACCCTCTTGCTGCGTCATCTCCGCCAGAACCTTCTCAGCCTCCACAGCTTCTTTTTTCGCCTTCTTTCCTCGCGCGGATGCCTTTTTCTGAAACCGAACTAAACCAAGAAGAATAAGGAAGTTACCTCGCTAGTGCTGCTCTTGAACTTTGCAGTTTCCTTCAATTCACCATCGGCGATAAGCTTCTTGATTATTTCCTAAACCAATTCTCAACTCTGAAAAAAGTTGGAAAACGTACCACTAGACGAGCTTCTTCGGACCCGATAACGTGCTCCAAGATCTTGGCCACATCGCCAGAAAACTTGTTGTAGAACTTTTTCACATCTTTTATTTCTTCCTCCGATCCTGAAAATTCATTAAAATTTACGCGTAAAGAAAACAAAAAATTACCTATCCAAGTTCTCATGAAATTATCGATATCTTCTTGTGTCACCTTCTTGAAAACCTTACGCCATTCACCGACAAAATCTTCCGACTCCAAAACTTCTTCCGAAATGATTTGACCTGTAAGATTTTTCTCACGTGATTTTACCATTTCAATTTACCTGTTGAGTCGTACAACTCTCGTGCTTCTTTATCCGCCAAGAGTTTGTATATTTTCGTGATCAACTGGAATTTGGCAGTGGCAAGTTTCTTTTCATCCTCGGATACACCACTTTTGTCCGGATGATGGGTCATAGACTGCCGATAGTAAGCCTTTTTGACTAAAACAGAACTTTAGCATGAAACTTGGGACTGAAAACGAACCCTCAGCTGCGGTTGCTTCTTTTTGAATACCAAAAACTTCATAGAGATTCCTGGAGTGAAAATATTCTTCACACTCTTCGAGCAGCATCTTTCTCGATTCAATTGAGAAAAGTAGGGAAGTGAGGGAAATTAAAAATAAAATTCAAATTTTGCAAAAGCGCGCTTGCTGAATTGCAATCGGTGCACAGATGTTATTTTAAATTTAATTTAATTATTCTTACTTCTTTTCAGCTCTGATGTTATGTCAAATAGGAAAATCAGCATAGCGTGAGTTGAATCTTTTCTGAATATCATTGTGTGAAAGTTGCAGGCTAGTCTCTGACTTTTTCTGTCCAAATGCAGGTGGCGTTGAGACACATATTTATTTCCTAGGAAAATGTTTGATGAATATGGGCCACAAGGTAAGAGTTTAAAGTGGAGATGATTGTTGAAGATTCAGGTTGTTGTAATCACGCATGAATATCCCGATCGACGAGGTGTTCGTGTCCTTTCCAATGGGTTGAAGGTGATTTTTCTATAGTTTATTGAAGATAGTTCTTTTAGGTCTACTATCTTCCATTTTTCGAATTGGGCCGTAACATAGTTCTTCCCACTATAATTGGAAGTGTTCCTTGGTTACGGTGGATCTTTCTACACGAGAAGATAGAAATCGTCCATGGTCATGCGGTAAATTTTTCCACTGTAATCAAAGTAGAATTAGTCTTCTAGACGTTCTCGCCGTTAGCTCACGAGGCTCTTCTGATAGCTTCACTAATGAAACTCCGCACGGTGTTCACTGATCATTCTCTCTTCGGGTTCGCCGATGTTTCTGCTATTTTAACCAACAAACTCGTTCTTGAATATTCGCTCGTAGCTGTTGATAAGGTTATTTGTGTCTCTAACACCAGGTTTTTTGAACGATTCACAACAAAACAATCACAATTTAAGTAAAGAGAACACAGTGCTGAGAGGGAAGTTCAAAGCGGATACAGTTTCGACCATTCCAAATGCTATAGAAGCTAGGTTCTTCGTTCCTGATACAAAACTTTTTTACGGTAAGACTTCTGTATAAACTTAGCGTATATAACATTTCAGATAACCCAACGACCATTGTCTTCATCGGAAGACTCATGTACAGAAAAGGTGCCGATCTCCTATGTCAAGTCATTCCAAAAGTTCTTTTCCATTTAAAAAAATAGCATTAAAAAGTTCAGGTATGTAAAAAGTCAAGCAATGTCACTTTCATTATTGGTGGTGATGGAGAAAAACGTGTGGAGCTGGAAGAAATGCGAGAGAAACACGATCTTCACCATAGGGTTCATCTCCTCGGTAAATTTTTTGTTAATAAAACAAAATCAAGAATTCTGAAATTGAAGATTCTTGAATTCCTTGAAATTTTGAACAAAGATTAGATTTTAACTTGAAATCTAGTTTCCAGAAAAAATCCTACTATTATTTATCACTCGTTTTCAGTATTTTCAATAAACAGAAAAGTTTCTTTTTAAAAAGTTTTTCTAATTTCTGTTAGCGATGAAAAATTAAAATAAATTCTCACCATAATATCCATTCCCAGGTATGCTCCCTCACGACAAAGTCAGAGATGTTTTAGTACAAGGACAGGTTTCTCTTTCATCACAATTAATTGCAAAACCAATTGTTCAGATTTTCTTGAATACTTCATTAACAGAAGCATTTTGCATGAGTATAGTGGAAGCAGCTTCATGTGGGTCTGTGAACTTTCTATCGGGTGAATATTCATCATTGCAGACTGCACGTAGTAACCACGAAAGTGGGAGGAATCCCCGAAGTTTTACCCCACGAGTACATGACGATGGTCGAACCGAATACTGAAGGTTTCTTTTTTATGTGAAAACGAGATTATCCAAGAATTTCGCTGTCTTACCATTGTGTAATAGTAGAGTTTCTAGGTTTCAGTTTTTATCAACTAAAATGTAGCTCTCATAATACTGACCAATTTGAAATTCATTTAGAAGTTTTCAGTTAATTTTTTAAAATGCTGACATTTATTGGTATACGGTAATGAACCGAAAACTTTTTGGAAAGGGCAGTTCTAAAAGAACAAGTGTTTTGAACAGAGCTACAGACGACAGATACCAACGCTAGAGAATGTTTCCTCTTAATAACTTCCATTATCCTGAATTTATCTCTAAAAACACCCTTCAGACCTCGCCAGAGCACTCGTACAAGCAATAGAAGCCAGAGAAACAGGAAAATTAATAAGCCCAGATGTCAAACATCAACGAGTTCTGGAGATGTACAAATGGACCCGAGTTGCTCAAAGGACCGAGGTGATTTTTAACCAAATTGACATTATTGATACCATGATTGACAGGTAGTCTACTTGGATACCCTCAAATCAGGATCAAAAGATGCTAGTTCTACGATTTTACTTAAAAGGTGAGTTTTAGTCATTTTACCTTTTTTCTAGCTTATCTTGAGAATAGTGTCTTGCCGAGTTTTAGTGTAAAAACTTTTTCATTTTGGAAAGCTGAGTTTTTTCTTCAATTCGTCAGAATATCAGTTTTATTCTGAAGTTCTGAGAAAGTTGGCCAATTTTTTTTATTAATAATAGTTTTTTTTCAGATGGTTCAAATATCTCAATGAATTTGGAATCGTCTACATTCTTACCGGGTTCATCGCTCATTGCTTCATAAGGGTTCTAGATTTTTATGAAAATTCATTTTCAAAAAATAAACATTAAACATGTTGGACATGGTGAACATGAGACATAGAACAGAATCGTGGGCAAGAGAGAGAGAGAGAGAGAGAGAGTACAATCCAAAAGTGATGTCAAACTGAACAATTTCGTCAAAATATCCCTGGGATTTGGGCAGATGGTCTTTATTAAAACTCAGGGAAAAAATCTGGTTAGACCTGCTGACCGTGAACAAAACTATGGCAAGACTAGATTCCAAGGTAATCAGGTGTTGTATGAATATTACCAAACACCTTGATAATGCAAAAGTTACAAGTGCGACTCCGCACTTACCAGGTCTGACCAGATTCTTTTCCTGAGAGTGTTTTGGGGTAGGAAATAGTTTCATGGCTTGTGGGGGGTCTTGAAATTATTAGAATCGATAGTATGCGGTAGAAATGAGGTTTGACTAGATTTCGGCATGGACTAAGTGTTTTGTAGATTGAGCTGAGAGGTGTGTAAAAGTGAAAAGTAAAACAGTAATCGGACAGAATATTACAGAAAATAGTAGGAAAAATCTCTTGGATACCCCGCATTTTGAGCACACTTTTATGGCGAAAGTTCGTGGTTTTTGACTCGAGCGATTTTCCTTTTTATGAAGGTCGACTAATATAGTGGGCTACTGCTTTGTAGCAGAACGCGTATTGATCCTGAAAAAATGAGTTACATTAGCTATTTTGATCAAAATTCTATGTATTCCATGTTCAAAACATGAAATTGATGAAGAATTATTAACATATGAAACCTTTCAATTGTGAAAAAACAGCGTTCATGAAGGTAAATTTTCTTTAATAATAATAAAAAGAATCGACTTGGAATTTTGCCAAGGACTTTTTCTTTTTCGAATGTCAAAAGTAAATTAATTTTTTTCTTGAAAAAAATGAAAGCTCACAAATTTGGTAAACATCTGAGCTCTTTGAGACTGCAGAGCCTTGACGGTTTGGAAGACATCGACGCGGTTCTCAGCTCTTAACCTCAGCAGGAGCATAGAGATGCAACAGAAGATTCCAGTTTCAGACGATCCATCTCTGAAATGAAATGTTAGCTTTTTCGTTTGGTCACGTTTTAGCAATATGCATCCATATTAGAATTGCACGGAATTCCGACTTCGGTCAAGAAAAACAAATTCCGTGAGATGAATCGTGAAAAATAAGGGAAAAACAATGAAATCGTTGCTTACTCAGTCTAGTTTTATTCTTATAATGAACGGATGTATAACACTTTTTTTTACTCTTGACCTTCAACTTTCGACTTCCTTTTAGAAAAATTTTACTTCCATGCAACACTGATTCATATGTCTACAGATAAGATTTTTCAAAAATTAGAGTCACTCACGAAGAAAAAGTGTAGAAGAACAGGAATAATCATTTCCCATCGACTAAATTTCATTTGGTAGACAATAACGTACGCAATCATATTTTTCTATTTAGGGAATTTCGAAACATCAATCAATATTGTGTGTATGAAAAACGAACCGGCAATGCATGAGAATGGGTCCAGTCTCGATCAACTTGCTCTGACGGTCGAGGATTCTTCCGATGAGAGAAATGACTCCCTCTGGAGTGGATGGTGTTGGTCTATCCACTGGCCACCCGGTGAAGGCATACTGAACGAGTTCCTCGGTTGTCGTTGTATCTCCGCCATTCGCCTGAATTGATCAAATTTGAACTATTTTCAATTTTTCCAAAACTTGAGTTATTTTTATTACCAAAAGGTTATTTATTCTTATTCGCTTAAACGAATTATTTTCAATCATTTACTCCACTTCTTATTCATGTTTCACATTTTGTTTTTTCAAACTCATCATCACGATCCAGATAATTTTCTCTCTTGACATTTTTGCTACAAAACTTGACTGAACGGAAAATTTCATCAAGTCCTGCTAATTATGTAGGCTTCTACAAGAAAAAATAAGAAAGGAATTGAATCAGATTCTTTTCAAAAACCTTACGAGCTTAATTCTCAATACTGTTTCACAAGTTGTTCTTTACAACTTCTTGTTATGAACACGATAATAACTTATTAGTGTTTTGTCCATTACAAAAACCTATTGAACGACAAGGCAATTGGTAACTTGATCATTTTGTTTTTTTTTTAAACTAAATCAGATAACTGAAATCGAGGATGAAAAGCTATTTTTGAAAATTTTATTATTCTTTTCAAATAATAACTATTTCATTAGTCATTCTTAATAAAATTCATCGGATTTGAAAATTCGTAACAGTTGAAGTTGTGGCAAAGAAAACTTTTTGAAAATGAGAAAAAACTCACATTGATGGTGTACTTGAGAGTTCTCTCAACGAAGAATGGAGTCACTTCTTCTTCGACGATCGTCACTTCGACGTTCACTTTTCCGTGCTTCCATTCGTTGGACTTGTCTTCTGGCCAGTACTGTAACGTTTTCTCTTTATGGTTGCTCAGAGTTGAGTTGCGGCGCATTGGTTCAAATATCGTATAACGTACAGCCAATATCGTGATCATATGGAGGGCACAGGTTGCTCGGAATTTCCACTTCAAGAAAAATTGCATTTTCTGAGTGGAACTTCGTCAAAAAATGAGGAAAAGTTTTCAAACTTGAAAAAAAGACAATGAAATCCTTATTTACTCCGTCTAGTTCATCTAAAACTGAGCAGCTGAACAGTACATCTGAGTTTATTCGACATTCTGACTTCCGTTGTGAAAAATCTACTTTTGTGCACCTCTGGTCTTTTTGTGTGCATTTGGAGCCAACGATGACTTTTGCTCATTATCATGGAAGTATGATTTTTCGAAACGGAAATCACGTCGTAATGAAAAAAGACAGCAAGAACCCAAAAACTTTGTAAATCCACTCCCAAATAAATTATACAGAGACGGTAAGGATGTCATGTCTTATTTCTTCAAAATTAAGCATTTTCTCTCTTCAAGAATAAAATTGAATCTCAACACCGCTGCTTGTAACTATTTCCCACAATGAAATTGTATTGTTTGTAAGTGTAAAATTCAGTACTTGAAAGGCACATTCTTTCGTTATATTCTAATGTACAACAACAATATTCTAATAGAAAATCTCACTTTCTCCGACACACTCCAATCTTCTTCGTTGGTCAGCATCACAACGGTCTGAACACGCTGGTCGACGATCATCCTCCAGAAGTCGATCACCGTGGCTTCACTGATTGGATCTTGAGCGGCAATGTACGGGTAGAAATAGCCCTGGAAGAAGGATATTTGATATTCAGCTCAGAAAACTGTTTTGAATAAAGTTTTAGTGCCAAATAATTCTAATCCAGAGCCAGAATGTTTCCAATCAATAATAAAAATGAAGAAATAACTCGGTTTCTGGTAAACAAAAAATAAATGCATAAAAAACACGGTAGTTCAAAGTCAAATCCACCAATCTTTTCTGATATTCTCTACTGTTTAAAACCCTGCGTCATGTCTTAACCTCGATCTTCAATTTGCAGCCAAAGTTTAGGTAAGGTTGGAAAAACAACTTTTATGAAGTCTTGGAAACGTGGGTAAACTTTTAAAGAAGGTTCAGCTGAATATTAGAAAAAACCGTCGGATATATTTTCAAAAAGTCAACTTTCAAACAAAATTACCTTGATTTGAGACGCGTTGTAGTAGGTCGTGTCAATGTTGCTTCCGATCAGTGGACTCAACACTACTCGATTCCTATCATACGGGACTGCAGAGTCAAACCGATTCTTCATTATGTTCTCCGTATTCGCTGCGTAGTTCTTCGGTAGAGGTGGGTCAAGAGTGATGGCAAGCTTCTGCAACACCTTGTTTAACGAACCATTTCGGGATGCGACTCTTTCGTTATCAAAATCTTATAAAACTACGTTACACACCTAGGCACAGGCATAAGACAATATAACCGCTTCGCAACCGCTTTGCCGACCTCCGCTTTCATTTTCGAAAGTGGTTGTACTTGAATAAACGTTTCACTAGACATATTGAACGTTGCGGACTGTTCCCAACGATGGTTTCACCTATTTCAAACATTTTTCCGTTACGATTTGTGAATCTGGGATACAAAAAGTAGGGAAAATAGTTTTTTTGAACTACAGTAACTGAAATTTGATCTACTCTATCGATTTTCTTTGCTTACACTTTTCATCTGCGTTTGTCGCAGTGTGCGGCCTACAACTCAATGTTCAAGCTACCACGTGAGATAGAGAAACTGCGAGAGAGCGCAGTCGACTACGGACATTTTTCGGATACTGAAGGAAGAGAAGCCAAAGAGAGAACGCGTATCACCGCTAGACATAGGCGGCGAGAGAGTGTGTTTAGGGAAGAGGGTGCAGCGTCTCCACCACGTCATCTTCATCATGTAAAAAAATTCAATAACTCACGGAAAACTCTTCTTCCAGTGCACTTTTTGCTTGTTGACCCGGCTTCGATACTACACTACTGTAGCCGTTGAAGGCGACTGTTCGGTCTCTGGAAGTATTTTTAAATATACAGGTTTGTTTGGAAAAAGCCATCATAAGAATCAATCTCTATGCACAAAATTTCATCTTTCAAAGTTTCAAGAATCGAGAAAAATACCTATTATCTGGATCGGTCAGGATCTGAGTCTGCCTGACAAAGTTATCTTCCTCAATGTCGGTCGATCCGTACAAGTGCCATTCAGCCAGAGCTTTGTAGATGAAGACGTATTGTTCCTGAAGATGGGTTCAATATATCTTTCTCTCTTTCTCTCTCTCTCTTTCTCTCTCTCTCTCTCTCTCTCTCTCTCTCTCTCTCTCTCTCTCTCTCTCTCTCTCTCTCTCTCTCTGTCTCTCTCTCTCTCTCTCTCTCCCTCATCTCTTTAGCAAGTCTTATTATACTCCGACTCTCAGGAACCATGCCCAAATTTTATGCCACATTTACCAGGTTTTATAGTTAAATCTCAGAAATTCCTCATTTTTGAGTTTCAGTTAATGTGAGATTAATGTGAACTTATAAGGTCTGATGTCGAGGTTATCAAGTCTTATTCTGAATCAGGTATTATACGTAGGTTATGGGGATCTTACTACAAAGTTACATGGATCTTATGTGGAGTTTATCAAGTCTTATAAATTTTCAATTTCCTGAGGTTCTCTCTCATCTCAAGAGGAAAAAACGAACCAAGCTCTGCACCATCTTATTCCTTTGTTTCCGCATCTTGGATACATATTCGAAAACATGTGCTTTGCCTTCGGCTTCGCACTGATCCAGCATACTGTCGATTCCGATAAATGTTCCTGTACGACCGACTCCGGCACTGAAATCGATGAGATTACCTTCAACAATTGGACAGTAAAACAGATTGAATGAAGTGTAAGTGGTGAAGAATGTTATTGTGCATCGTGTATCTTGTGCGATTCTACTGATCACAACAAGACGATCCGTCAACAACCAACCATAGTAAAAAGGACACAACAAAGGTATTAATGTGAGAACTCAAAAGCTATGCGCTAAAAACAACACTGAAACATAAATGTTCGATATTTCTTAGATTACCTGCAATGAATAGTAACTGGCGACTCGTTGAATTGCGGGATCGCTCTGAGCACGTTGATGAATCGTAAGAGTCCAACAGAGCATTCTGGTGCTTTGAAGTCGTTCCAGTTGATAAAGTGGTACTGTAGGATTCGACGACCTAAATGGTGGAATGTTACGGTACGCTCACTTGAATAATTTCCGGTAGTTCGTACAAATGACGCAATTTTCTACACAAAAAATCAACTCTGACGTTACACATACAGTTGCGTCAGAAAGTTAATGCACGATATCGTTTTTTGAAATATCTCAACGTTGGACAATCGGATAGGTTTGTAAGTTTCAGAAATTGTGAATAAAACATTTTTATACACTGTGAAGGAATATCAAACCAATAGGAAATTTTTTTCACATGAAAGTAGTTATTTTCTGCAAAACCACTGAAAATTTACTTTTTCTCTCAAAATTCATTTCTCGTTTTTTCTTTCATTTTCAATTTTTCTGGTTTTTTGTGAATAATTTTTCAAAGATCAAATAATTTAAATTATGAGAATCAAAAAAACAACCAAATCGGAGATCATTCGAGGTCATCAGATGAGATTGAAGTGGCTGCATTTTACTAAACAGTCCCAGAAGAAGATATCACCTCCGTATGATTTTAGTCTCGCTCCATCTCAGCTGGAATCGTTTGAAAAACCTTTCACTACAGTTTCTTCATTATATCGACTCCATTTGAGATTATCTAGGAATCATGCCAGGACGTTAGCCATTGATCTTGTGGCCAGACTTTCCAAGAGTCATGGAGTGACAGTCAGTTTTTTGACCATAAAACTGAAACGCCTCCATGAAGACGTCTAATTTTTTGCAGACACGTTGTATACATCAGATTTGTTCATTTGATGAGTAGGACAGCCACTAATAAATTGTCTTAAAATACTAGAAGATAATCGAACTGGAGTGAACGGCTAAAAATTTTCGATGTTTTCTACAAAAGTGGTTTAAAGTTATCATAGTTTATAAATTCGAGTTTTTTGTTGAATGAACCAGACATAAACATTCGGAAAATGTTTTCATGTCAAAGAAAGTTACTTGTATGACCTAATTCATCTAAGAACTCGGGTAAATGAAGTCTGAAAACTGGCTGTTTTGCACTTTTCTGTTCGCCTTGATTGTAGTACTGCCAGATCGGTGATTTTCGTACGTTCAAAAATCGGAATGAAGGAAACCAATGTAGACGTTGTGTCTGCAAAAAATTAGACGTCTTCATGGAGGCGTTTCAGTTTTATGGTCAAAAAACAGACTGTCACTCCATGACTTTTAGAAAGTCTGGCCACAAGATCGATGGCTAACGTCCTGGCATAATTCCTAGACAATCTCAAATGGAGTCGATATAATCAAGAAACTGTAGTGAAAGCTTTTTCAAACAATTCCAGCTGAGATGGAGCAAGACTAAAATCATACGGAGGTGATATCTTCTTCTGGGACTGTTTAGTAAAATGCAGCCACTTCAATCTCATCTGATGACCTCGAATGATCTCCAATTTGGTTGTTTTTTGAATTTCATGATTAAAATTGTTTGATCTTTGAAAAATATGCACAAAAGAGCAAAAAATTGAAAACAAAAGAAAAAAACGAGAAATGAATTTTGAGAGAAAAAGTAAATTTTGAGTGGTTTTGCAGAAAATAACTACTTTCAAGTGAAAAAAATTTCTTAGTGGTTCAATATTCCTTCGCAGTGTATAAAAATGTTTTATTCACCATTCCTGAAACTTACAAACCTATCCGATTGTCCAACGTTGAGATATTTCAAAAAACGATATCGTGCATTAACTTTCTGACGCAACTGTATATCGCTAGAAGCATGGCCGTTTTCAAACGCGCTCTAATCTCAATTTTGCAGAATGAGAACGGTAGGGTCGGGACTCTCACAACGAACACTTAGATCTTTGTGGATTTAAATTATTATTCTTACTTTCAGTCCATTGAAATTAAAGGCGCATTACTTTAATCGTTCTTGTATTTCGAGGCGAAACTGCTACGGTACTAAGTACCCGATTTACAGAGGCCAGATTTTTTTACAGGTAGAGGAAGCTATGTGCGTTACCGTTCATAAGTATACGAACTTGCATTTTTTCAAACAAGGAAAAAATCACCGTGCGGCACTACGCGGACAGACCCGATCCAAACTTGCCAGGCACCTCCTGGTTTGAATTATATTCCTAACGACGTTTAGCATATCTTGATTCGATATCTATGAGCTGAGAACAGACCGCATAAACAAAATGTAACAGCTTTGCGCTATATTGAATTGAAAGATTAGACAAAAATAACTAGTGCAAAAGTTTTGTGACACTAGAAAGAATTTGATAGTGATGAGATTCTTATCCTTGAGATAACCCAAATCAAACCTCTTACTTCACCTAAATTGCCGATTTTTCAACAAAAAGGGGGTCGCAGTACTAAAACTTTTCAGTGCTGAAAAAAACGGTGGCCTTTTTGAGCGCTCATAATTTCGTTCAGACTAGAAATAAATGGCTAATTTTTGGGAATCTGATCCAATCCGTCAAAAATACAGAAATCTCACAATTTCCAAACGTTGAGTCGGTTCTCGAATTCCTGATGACTGGAAGATTTGCGTATTCTATGGTCGGTTCTTCTTCTTCCGACTGGTTGTCGGAAGACTCGTTGACGTTGATCACATCGAAGGTTCGTACAGCATAGTCGCAAAAGTAGGTTTGGTCAACTGGCTTGACGATGATGTCGCCGTATCTGAAAGTTAACTCCATAATATTTTTGTCGCCGTTTGGTATGCTCTGATAAACGGCGACAATACGACAACGTACTGGCGATTACACGGCGACGCATCGGCAACACATGAATGATTTTGCCGTTTGGCGACGTACCGGTGACAAAGTTAGTATGGATAAAGGTCACAGTCTGTGAGAATCTACGTGTTTGAAAGATCTTTGAATATCGAATGGAAATAGTTGCAAACTTTTTCATTCAACATTAACAAGCAGGTAGTCCTCGCTACGCTCCGAGCCATTTTTCATTACAAAAACACATATTCAGACCTTTTTATTGAAAAAATAAGTAGTTTTCACTCCCTGTTCGCTTTCACTCCCTGTTCAATTCAAGTACGGCGAAAACTAATGCAAGTCGGGCTAGAACCAATGCAACAACTTGTGGGCCTCCAGTGGTCACGTGTGCAGCGCTCGCAAAAGATGTGCAGCGGTGACCGAGTGGTTAAAGCGTTGGATTTCTACTCGCTCAATGCGCGTTCGAATCCCGTCAACTACCGGGCACTTTTGCACAACCCCTCCCCCCACAACCAAATCTAGGCATGGGAAAATCGCCGGCGATTGGCTGGCGATGGCTATCAAGCGTAGCCAGTCACAGCCAAAATTTTGGCTATGAGTGGCTACGCTTGATAGCCGTCGCCACACCATAGCCAAAAGCATCGCCGGCTACGAGTGGCGATGAAATGGCGACGGTAATTGTAATTTCCTTGACTGATAAAATTTTCATGTTTTTGATTACTATCATTGGTGATATTGTTGTCACCTGGACATAATTTTTAAAATGATACATTGTAGAATCTGATACCCGATTCCGACGACGTCGTAGGTGACATCGTCCACGACGTCGTCGAAAAAAATTTTTTTTTTGAAAACTGAAACTTTTTTCTGATTTCAATTTAGAATCTGACACTCGATTCTGACGTCGTCGCCAACGACATCGTTGGTGACATCGTCGACAACGTCGTCGAAAAAATTTTTTTTCACAAAATCGAAAACTTTTTTCTTAATTAATTTTAGAATCTGACATTCGATTCTGACGTCGTCGCCAACGACATCGTTGGTGACATCATCGACGACGTCGTCGCCAACGACATCGTTGGTGACATCATCGACGACGTCGTCGAAAAAAACATTTTTTTTTTAGAAAACTGAAAACTTTTTTCTTAATTAATTTTAGAATCTGACACTCGATTCTGACGTCGTCGCCAACGACATCGTTGTTGACATCGTCGACGACGTCGTCGGAAAATTTTTTTTTCAAAATTGAAAACTTTTTTCTTAATTAATTTTAGAATCTGACATTCGATTCTGACGTCGTCGTCGACAACATCAAAAGTGATATCGTCGACGACGTCGTCGAAAAAATTTTTTTTTGAAAATTGGAATTTTTTCTGAATTAGACAACGTCGTCAAAAAACTTTTTTTTTCAAAAAAGTCAAATGTTGTCAAGATTCATTTAAGAATCTGATACCCGATTCCGACGACGTCGTCGACAACGTTGTCGGAAAAATTTTTTTCAAAAGAGTTCAATGTTGTCAGGATTCATTATAGATGACATCGTCGACGATGTCACCGACGACGTCGTCAAAATCGGGTGTCAGATTCTATAATAAATCCTGACAAAATTTGACTTTTTTGAAAAAAAATTTTTCGACGACGTTGTCGACGATGTCACCTCTGATGTCGTTGGTGACGACGTCAGAATCGAATGTCAGATTCTAAAATTAATTCAGAAAAAAGTTTTCAATTTTCAAAAAAAAATTTTTTTTCTCGACGATTTCACCAACGATGTCGTTGGCAACGACGTCAGAATCGAATGTCAGATTCTAAAATTAATTAAGAAAAAAGTTTTCAATTTTGAAAAATATTTTTTTTCGACGACGTCGTCGACGATGTCACCTCTGATGTGGTCGACGACGACGTCAGAATCGAATGTCAGATTCTAAAATCAATTCAGAAAAAAAGTTTTCAATTAAAAAAAAAAAAATTTTTCCGACGACGTCGTCGACGATGTCAACAACGATGTCGTTGGCGACGACGTCAGAATCGAGTGTCAGATTCTAAAATCAATTCAGAAAAAAGTTTTCAATTTTTAAAAAAATAAATTTTTCCGACGACGTTGTCGACGATGTCACTTCTGATGTCGTTGGCGACGAAGTCAGAATCGAATGTCAGATTCTAAATATATTTAAGAAAAAAGTTTTCAATTTTGAAAAAAAATTTTTTTTCGACGACGTTGTCGACGATGTTGTCGACGATGTCACCGACGACGTCGTCGGAATCAGGTATCAGATTCTATAATGAATCCTGAAAACATTTGACTTTTTTGAAAAAAAAAATTTTTTCGACGACGATGTCATCGACGATGTCACCGACGACGTCGTCGGAATCAGGTATCAGATTCTATAATGAATCCTGAAAACATTTGACTTTTTTGAAAAAAAAAAATTTTGACGACGTTGTCTAATTCAGAAAAAAGTTTTCAATTTTCAAAAAAATTGTTTTTTTCGATGATGTCGTTGACGATGTCACCAACGATGTCGTCTACGACGACGACAGAATCGAATGTCAGATTCTAAATTGAAATCAGAAAAAAGTTTTCAATTTTCAAAAAAAAGTTGTTTTTCGATGACGTCGTCAACGATGTCACCGACGACGTCGTCGGAATCGGGTATCAGATTCTACAATGTATCATTTTAAAAAATATGTCGAGGTGACAACAATATCACCAATGATAGTAATCAAAAACATGAAAATTTTATCAGTCAAGGAAATTACAATTACCGTCGCCATTTCATCGCCACTCGTAGCCGGCGATGCTTTTGGCTATGGTGTGGCGACGGCTATCAAGCGTAGCCACTCATAGCCAAAATTTTGGCTGTGCTGGCTTCATAGCCATCGCCACTCCATCGCCGGCGTGGCGAAATTCCCATGTCTAACCAAATCCAAAAAGCTTCACCCAAAAATTTGCCTCACGAAAATGGGGGCGGGGCAAAGTGGGCGGAGGATTTGTCAATTAATAATATGATTTCTGTAAACTTCTTTTCTTGATATCATCTCTAACTTCCGACAGCCTTATGTCAAAAATTGAAAAATTTTATGAGATTTTTTCTGATTCCGTAAAACTGATAAGAATAGTAAGAAAATTGACTTTTATCGCGATAAAATCTATTTTTTTGAGGAAAAATTCGAAACGAACCTTATCGGTGCTTCTTCCGGCCAGTACTTTGCGCACTGAGCTCTCGACTTCTCGGTGAGGTTGGCGACCATGACGATCAGATAACTCTGTTTTTCCCATATCATCCTCCAGAAGTCACTAATAGTGTCATCTAACGGTGCCTGAGCGGCGATGAAGGTCTTCTGGCCATTCCAGCTCTGAAATTTCATCATTATGATTTCTCTTCGTTGGTTAAAACAGAAATTTCATTAATTTCTTTTACAATGGGAACCATTTAGTTTCAACCAACCGTTTAACAAAGTCCTGTAACTTCTAAACATCAAAGATTCACCAGTAAGATCTTTTTCGATCAAAAATGCAACTTTCATCCACATTTCAAAGTAAAAATCACCTCGATAAAATTGGCGTTGATATAATCAGAACAATCATCGTTCGCAATCTTCTTAAGCACAACCCTCGTTTCATCAAAAGCTCGAATGTCCGTGTATCTGAAGTGTCTTTCCATAACAAAGAAAAGTAATTTTCTAAAACTCCATAAATTTTTCGAAATGTACTTTCTTTTCTGTTTTTTTGTTTTTTATATTCTGGATATTTTCTGGAACTGATATTTTCCCATGATCAGTGTCACCAAAGTTGTTGGAAAATATGTAAATTTCAAATTTTGTTTATATTTTCCACTGAGTTTAGTGAAAAAAAAATCATGGTAGAGCTGATTTTTTAGAGCCTCAAAGTCGAAAAAATCACATTTTTTGAACGTTAATAAGTTTTCGAACAAACTTTTACGCGAGTTTTCATTACTTTTCTGGTAATGCTGCCTCTATCCAAAGATGTATAAAATTTGATATTTAGAAATCATTGTTGAAAAGAAAAATATTAAAAATGTTCAATTTTTGAAAATTACCTGTTCTTCGAGGTATTGTCACTCTTCATACTAGCCGTTGCTTCCAGATTGAAGTTAGGTACTGCCTTCAATATTTATATAGGGAAACTACATTTAACTGTCAATCACCTCATATTCTGCGGAGAAGAGAAAATCTGAATCTCTATGCCTTATGATGTACTCGGATGGAAGATCTTCAACGGCGACAGCTTCATACTTTTGCTTTAGAAGTGTTCTGAAAGAGGTTTTTGGTCTTTTTTGAAGGTCACTTGGTTAACAGGTCTGACAATAGCCAGTGTAGGAACCAAATTGGTTGCCTGGATCGAGGGTTCATATAAATTACAATAACTGGGCCATTCATTCGAAACAGACTATGCATAACACACTTTTCACGCTAACATGTGAGAGGGAGGAAAAGCGAGAGAGCGCAGACAACTAAGGACATTTTAGGCTTTCAAAGGGGAATAAAGGAGGCAGTTAGATAGAGCGTTTTATCGCTAGACGCAGGCGTCGGCGGCGAGAGAGTGTATTCAGGGAAGAGGGTGCAGAGTCACCACCACGTCCTTCGGGTAAACAGAGATTTGTACAACGGATTCCGCATAGGAACTGTACCTTCGTAGAAATATGACAACCCAGTGAACGAAGGAAAAGTTTCTCAATGTTTGAACGTCGTAAAAATTACCTTTCAGGTGTTTGCTTGCTTCCAGAACCTTTCAACGGACACCATGAGAATAGAAACTCGTTTCTTCGATAGAGCACGATGACTGCTACTGAAGCCACCATGAACAGGAAGACCAGGACGGGAATCAAGACGGTGAGGAAGGAAAATGCTTCCGAGTATTCTGAAACAACATCCATTGTGTATCAAGATTTTTGTATCAAAAAAGGTCAATCGATTTTAATCTAATGAATTTTCTTCAGAATTACAGGGTTACCAATAAGTATTGGTCGGTAGTGAAACCGCTGAATGTGCCTAATTTTTTTCACAATAAATTAAAACAATATAGAAACAAAATTTGTTTTATGATTTCCAAATCTTGTGTTTCTGACTCTGATGACAGCGTAAAAACTCTTCGGGTGCGAGTCGATGATAGAACGCAGGTAGTTGACGTCTCAATCAGCTCATAACTTCTGGAGTTTCACTTTCAGAGTTTCCAAATTTGAGTATTTTGTAGTCGAGTCATGTATCGTCATTTTTTTTCAGTTTGCAAAAATCCTTTAGTTTATAGTTGACGAGAAAAATATTCACTTTTGACTCGGGCTGAAACCGGAGAAATGAAATTCGCGAAAAAGCTGCCTGAAGGCCGCAGTGATTCGAACAAAAACTTCGATAGAAGCTGGATGATAGGTTTTGTTAATTGAATTTTAATGCTACTGTTCTGACGTAAAGTGACGAACCAATACTTATTGGTCACTCTGTAGTTCCAATACTCACCACTTTCGGCGTCCAGAATCACCGGCTTGAAATAATTACTGTAACCGTAGGCGGGTCCATTCAGATGTAATTGACGTTGTTTTCTCAGGTTCAGATTGGACCTTCTGTAAGTTGGTTAGACTTATAACGGCTTCTTCAACTTATTCATACCCTTTAGAGAAGGCAGAGTCCCACTTCGTGTCTTCTTGTTTGTCGACACGAACAATCAGAAATCCAGTGTACTTCAAGCCAGTCTGGAGTACCATGTCTTCAGCCGAGTATCTGCTCAGATATCTGGAAGAATTATTGATTTTGTCTTTTCTGAACAGTTTGGAGCTTCAAAACTATGATAATCGATTGAACTCATCTTTATTCTTGTTCATCAGCGAAAAATGACATTCAAAGTAGGAAAGAAAGTATTCCCACTCATCGTCTGTTCATGATAAGAAATTCAAATGTTTTCGAAGTAAATTCAATTTTTTATCCATTTTCAGCATGAAACATTTATTTCGCTTATGATAATACTGAAAACTATAGAATTTTCACCCAAAAAACGTTAACTCCAAACTTAGTGAAAGGGAACATCCGTTAGTGACACACATATCTAGCAAAAAGTCTGACCGATTTCAAACGCGCGCCAGTCGCTTTTTTGTAAAATGAGTACGGTAGGGTCGGGACTCTCGCAACGAACAGTTAGATCTTTGTGGATTTAAATTATGATTCTTACTTTCAGTCCATTCTGAAATTAAAGGCTCATTACGTAAATCGTTTTTGTATTTCAAGGCGAAACTGCTACGGTACTAAGTACCCGATTTACGGAGGTCAGACTTTTTTACAGGTAGAGGAAGCTATGTGTGACATAATCGGACTTTTAAGCAAGCTTCAAACAAACAAAAACTCACTGTACATTACACAACTTGAGGTCCTGCACAGACATTTGGTCTCCTATCACCGTTTCCACAGGATACTCGCCATAGCTCTCTGCAATATAAGCGAAGTATCGCTTCTTCTCTGCCGCGGAATTGTGAAGGTTGTTCATGAGCACCTAAAAAATTTTGCTTCGACTGACCGCGACGCGTACAGATGTCTCTTATTAGAGAGGAAGACGAGTCCAAGCACTTTTAAATTGGGTTTTCGCGTTTCAGCTTTTCTCAAAGCAACTTAGCGCAAAGGCTCGTTACATCGGATTAAAATATAGTGGGAAAAAAAAAGAAATTTATCATGCGTTGACTATCCGCGACGCGTCCGATTGTTTTTGTGCAGAGGAAAAACCGAGACCAAACACTTTTACATTAAACGTTAAGCTGACCCAAACCTAACCTAAGCCTTAAAAAAAGGTGCTACTGCGATGCGAAAAAAGTTATCACATCCCATTTTTGAAAATGGGATACTATTTACTAATTGCCCGTCAATCGTAATAGAGGAAATGGCATTTCAAAATAACAAAAATTTTAGTAAGGTTGTTGAAACACAGATCAGATATTAATTTCTTTTTCTTCTGAAGCGAGCAAAGTTACCTTGGAGTAAGAGTCCATAACGATATCGCTCGGTGGTGGCAGGGAAGTGACAGATACGTTCGTGTGCAATGGCACAACTGCGATGTAAAAACAGCTGGAATACAAAATTTGACAATTAGTTTGTTTTCCTGTCAACTAAACAACAATCATTTGGTATTTTACTGTTGTTAAGTACATTATTCACCTCCAAGAGAGCTCGGGAAGCAATCATTAATTCAGCACTAAAAAGGCGGTCTGTTGTGAAAAATAAAGGTAAAAATTATACTTTTATATTAATTTGGTTTGAATGAAAACTTTTTGTGAACTTCGTTAGGGCCTAATATAATTCTCAATATAATCGAGTTTGAATCATATTTTACACTATAAATTGGTGAAATAATGCCGTTTTATGTTTTCTTTTACAAGAAGGGTCAAAAAGTAGTCAAAAACGAAAATAGACACCAGGATTCGGACGATCTGAGCATTTTTTCCATACTTAAATCGGTAATTAAATGAAATCTGGCCATTATAAGAAGATTATTGTGAAGAAAATGCATAATAACAGGAACTAGTCGATATAAGAAATAATCATAAAAAAAGTACCTGATCGGTCCATTAGTCTCATCCGGAGGCTGATTGAAAGACAGTTTGAACGTCGAGAAATTACTCGAGATAGTCGACTGCGGTTCAGTTACCTGAAACTTCTATGACTAGACTACGGTAGGAAACATACCGTATCAGGCTGCGCAAAGTTGGTGATGCACTGCCGCTTGAACACCGCTGGTTGAGACTTTCCGGCGTTGTTTTCCGCCCATACCATTACAGAATAGTTCCGGTTCGGCTGAAAATGTGTTCGATTAGATTTATAAAGAAGAAGTGGACGGATTTATGTACCCTTTTTTCATCTTTTGTTCAAGGCTTATGTAAGAAATAAAGCACAAGTCAGGTAGAAAGCCAAGGTTTGATTGACCGAAGTTTGAACACACCGCGCTAAGCGCAGTAGAAAAGTGTCGGATCAAGCAGAGAGGGGATAAGCAGCAAGCACGAACCCCGCCCCTTCGTAAATCCTACATCGCCGTAGATCAAATTACAGTTACTGTAGTTCAAAAACTTCTTTCTCTGACGTTTTTTCAAAATTCATGATAAAAAGCTAGTTACGAAGGAAAAGTACATGATTTGCAATTTTTCAATAACAATCGTCGAAACAAATTCCCTTGTTAACTTGAGAAAAATAGAACAAATGAATGAAAAAATATGGATGTGCGAACGAGCCCTATTGCGAATTTTCTTTCAATATAATTTGCGTGCAACGCGTCTAATCGATAACGATCACCTTTAGCTAGGTGTGTTGAACAAGAACATCTGATTAAAGTGTACGGCAGAAGTGAAGTTTAGAAAAAGTACCACTACTGAATAATTTTTGAAACACGAATGTTGGGTAGTTACATAAGTATGGGTACATACCAGAGTTGCACGGAATTCCGACTTCCGCCCTTTTTCACTTCCGACTTCCGTTTAACAAATTCTACTTCCGACTTCCGACTTTCGACTTCCGTTTAACAAATTCTACTTCCGACTTCCGTCAAAAATTTTTTTTTCGTGAAAAATGACGAAAAAACCGTGAAATCGTTTGTATTCAGTATGGAATTGACCTATCACCTGTTGAGAATGCACGAATATACAATATCTCTGGGTTTTTTCCAACTTTTTTGCACTCCCGACTACCGTTGAAAAAATTCTACTTCCGACTTCCGACTTCCGTGAAAAAAATTTCACTTCCGTCTTCCGACTTCCGTTTAAAAAATTCACTTCCGACTTCCGACTTCCGTTTTGAAAAATTTTACTTCCGTGCAACTCTGGTACATACACAAAAACTGATTTACATGGTACTTTCGTGATAATTCAATCCCGAAATTTTATACTTTGAGGTCAATTTAGCGAAAGTAACTTTATGAAAAAACGGTCAAGATGATTTTACTACTTTTTTTGTGAATTTCTGTTATATACAGTAATTCTTTCAAGGGAGCATAGGAAAAGGTTGAACAATTCAATTTTTACAACGAAAAGGTAGACTTATTCGCCAAGCATCAATCATTTACTCATTTTTGATAATCTTGTTCAAAATTTGGTCAAAATTTAGCTTTATACCTTATCAATTTCAAAAATTTTCTTTATCAATTTCAAAAATTTCGGGAAATTGCGAAAAACCTCACTTTCAGTGGTCCAAACTTGCACGAGTAGAACTCGGTTGAGAAATCGATTGGGTTGATCGGAGCTTCGTTCAGCGTCGAGTCATTTCCATCCCAGTTCGCACATCTCTTATCAGTGTCTGATGCATGTGGGAAGTGGTCGGCGACAAGAGTGTCGGTGGGACCGGTCAGACGGAGAGACCCTCTGACGGAAACCTGAATCAGTTCATGAAGAAAGTCAGAGATTTCATCTCGAGAAGGAAACTAATACAACAGATGAAATTGTCTCGGCTAATACTCCCCAACAGAAGTACACGAGAGAAAATTGTTTTTTAACTGGTGGATCTAATTTTTTCCATTGAAGTCGGAGATTGAATGTCGGAAGTGCAAAAAAAGAAGTCGCATAAACACAGAAATATTGTACAGCCGTCAGAGATTATGACATGAGGAGAGATTTTAAACAGTGAAAAGTGGGAAAAGTGTATCAAACGAAATCGTCGGATTTTTTTATGCAACTCTAAATGTTTATTGTTTTTCCCTAAAACTTCGATTTCTCGTACTCCTGAGCATTCAGAAAATCATTACTTCCGTGGAACTCTGGTTCCTATGGTCTTAGTAATGAAGGAATTCGAAAATCACTTATAATAGTTATGAATAAAGGAAAAACTCACAAAATACTTGATAATTCGTCCATTCGTCTCCGCTGGGCTCTTCCACTCAACTTCGCAGTACAACGACGACCCCGAATTTAGCATTCGAACGTCTTCTTCTTTAGGCGAGTAAGGTCCTGAATTCAATAGATCATGATTTCTGTCTTTCATTTTGTACATTACAGCTCTACAAATCATACTAACATAATTCATAGAGGAAGATGTGATACTAGAAAATACTCACGCTTCTGCTTGGTGGTAAAATGTTCTGTGAACTCGAAAGGTATCGCACCGTCTTTGCCAGATACAAACAGCGTGTAGGGCGTCGCAGCTCTCAGATTTTCGACGATCACAGGTGACGTTGCGTTCTCCATTCGGAAGACCTCTTGTCCTCGGTTGTCCGTTCTTCGAAGAAGTCTGAAAACAAAGGTACATATTGGCACCAAGGCGTTCCGTCTACGGTTTTTTCTATAGCACTACGAAAATGGATGTTGGCTTAATGGATGAATTGAACGAATTGGCACTGGTGAATTTAGGCTTAGGAATGGCCAAAATGGCTTGATTTGGGGGGTCGACCTGATATACTACGTTGCAGCTATGCTTAAACCCCGGAAAACCCAAGCCTAAGCCCCTGAACTGAACTCATTGATTCCGTGCCCTCAAAATGCCGGTTCAAAACTTCAAAGACTGTTTCGATGAAGCTTGAGAATTTTTGAACTATGCAATTGTTGAACAAAAATACCTCAAATCGATGGGGATCAGAGACCCTTCTTCTGAATCCCAGGTGACATTGGCCGATTTTTCCGTTGATTCAACATGCAGTTTTTGGATCATTCGAGGCGCTGAAACATTATTTGTGGTGATTTTTTGTGCAGCGCTAGAACTTTTATTTCGCGATAAAATCGTCAACAAATGCAATAACTTGAAGCTAGATGACGTACATCAGAGAGATTCGTTTGCCAAGTAAAAAAATCTGATGAGACCTGATTCCAAGATAACCATGACTTGTATGAATCTTACCAGGTCTTATAAAACACCTTGATATTTCAAAAATTACAAGTATTATTTTATACGAAAAAGTAGACTGAATCATGAATCGCGAGTCATGAATCTTTTTTCATTTATCTTTGTCGACACCTCAAATTTTAGGCTTAGGTAAGGTTCAAAGCACTAGTTAGGTACAAAGCTAAGATTTAATCAAAGTTTAAACTTGATTACCACAAAAGTTTTGCACCTTGTAAGAAAATGATTCTTGATTCGATGATTCAGTCTACTTTTTCGTATCAAGTCAAGGTCCTTCACCAAATTAACCAGGTCTAATCAGATTTTTTTCAGTTAATCTATCATTTCTATTTATACACACAATTCTCTTTTTATCTATTTTTCCGATTAACGGAATAAATCTATATTATTATTATTATAATTTTCCATTCTACCCAATCAAAAAATCACCTTTCACATCAAAATCTATGGTGAAGTTGACTTGCATGTGTGGAGCGTTGGCAGTCACCAGGCACATGTACGACCCGGTATCCGATGGCTGGGCGTTCTTGATCTCGAGTTCCCAACATGCGGGTCGTCCTTCGATCACCACATAGTCCTGTATTCAATTTTTCTTCTGGCAAGTGGCAAATTTACCTCTCGAAACGGATGATTTGTCGCTTCGCGCATTAGAGTCGTGTTTTGAATGAAGAAAACCTAAAATAACTTTAAAAATGGGAAGTGTGGTACTATTAAGTTCTTTTCTTTCAGATTATTTACCAATTGTATTCAGTTTTTCGCGATAAAATCGCTTCGCTTTCCTGGCCGGAGCAGTTAAAACAGGTTCTCTCTACGGTTTACCACACACATCATTTCTGGAGCTCATAGCGGCTATTGCTAGTCGTTTTTTCTTGGTGAATAAAGTTATTATAGTAGAAAAACAAACCCCAGAAGCATCCACAAAGCCATTTGGATCCATATTTATGCAACAGAACATTGTCACATCACTTCCTTTGTAAACCGAGGACGATGGGTAGACCAGTCCAATCACTTTTAGCTCACCTTAATTGGAGCTTTGAAGACAAATTTGGAATTTTTTCACAGGGTTCAGAGTCAAAAGTCCAAATAATGTCTACCACTTTTGAATAAAGTATTATATACGTAGAGAAAAATGCTCGCTAGACTTACAACTGTGGACTGAAATATGAAATACATTACACGGCGGTTAATATTTCAGTCTTTCTCGAGCTTCATACCTTACTAGTGTTTAAACATTACCTGACATAGGAATGCTACCAAGAACCCACGAAATTGTTAGGTCTGACTGCGTACCAGGGTTTTCAAATACGCTAAAGATGATAGAACTAGTGTCAAAAACTGCTATGTCGACCTTGTTTCAGAGTTATGAGCGGAAAACGGAGTAAAAAGTAGGTTTCAGATGCATATATCAATTTACACCTCGCTAGACTATATTTTAATGATAGAAAACAGTTGAAAACCTATATACTCGTTGAAATTTTTATGATTCTTGAATTCCGGGTCGAGAAATCGTTTTTTGAATTTTCTCAAAAACCACTGTATTGACCACTCAAAAAGCTACGCGAAACCGTGCATATGCATATGAAACCTACTCTTTACTCCGTTTTCCGCTCATAACTCTGAAACAAGGTCGACATAGCAGTTTTTGACACCAGTTCTATGATCTTCAGCGTATTTGAAAACCCTAGAACCCAGTCAGACCTTCCAATTTCGTGGGTTCTTGGTAGCATTCCCATGTAAGCCCGATTTGAAGTTTCTATTATATCAGATGATAAAAGTTCATGATTTGTGATTCAGTTCACTTTTTCGTTATAAACTTTTTGTCATGAAAATATCGTACTTTTTTTCAAATAAACAAGCAAAAACTCACGTTTATCACACTTGAAAGCAGGTACGAAGGTTTCTTTCCTCAGTGGTGACACAGATGGGGATAGCTTGATGTCATCGAAGATTGGTGGACATACGCACATGCCCTAGAAATTCCAACTGATCACTAAAGAGAAAGAATGACTTACAGAGTGACACGTAGGCGGGATTATGTCGTACTTGGAAATGTAACTCTTTCCCATTGTACCGCACTTCTTGGTGTACCTATAGCCACATCGACGGTTGGATTCTGAATAATAAGTTTTTTTTCACATGCAGATTGATTTTCATGAAGAAAATCAGAGTTTGTATTGTTTTTTGCAGTAAAAGACAAGAATTTGAACCAAACAGTATACAAACAAGTCAAAACAAATTAATTTCAGAATAATGATCGTTGTATAATGTTCACAAATATGTACTTTTCAAAAATTTTATCGTTGTAAAATTTTTTCATTAACCATCGAAATGCATAAAACGAACCATATGGACAAGTTTTAGGACACAAACATGTTCCATAGCCATCCTTATTCTTGTGGCAAACTCCATTGTAAGCGCAGTCATAATTTGACTCACACTTTGGAACGGCTGAATTTTTAATTTAAAATGAATGTGAAACGTGAATACCTAGATCAGTCGCAGTTTTCGGTTTCGGCTTTTCGTCTACCGGCTTGACAGTTGTTTCGTTGCTGAATTTGTAGAACATAATTAAAGAGAACAAAGAGAAATGAAACCTTTCGGCAAAAGATGTACCGCTTCGTAGAAATAATAGTATGATCGCTGAATACCACATCCAAGAGCACATTTCAATTACAGAACATTTTGTACAATCTGAAAACTCGGTGAAATTTGTGTAAACAGAGAGAAAAAAGAGAAAACAAAATTATTATCGCCGGAAATAGGAGGCGGGGCTAGCTGATTGCCGCAGGCTAACTATGCAATCAGTACACAGGCGGTTTTATATTTCCCATTTCTGGGTTGCAGTGAGTGAAATCGAAACAAATTGAGTTTCGAGAGCCGGATTCGAGTGCTAATTAACGCCTGGTGGAGGGAGAAGGGTCATGATTATTGATTTTGGTGGAGGGTGCACACGGGGTGTGAATGGTGACCCTGGTCACTAGGGACCAACTCTGGGAATTGAAAATCGACAAAGTCCAGGTAAATCCAGGCTAGTTCTGGTAAACCCCGGCCAGGTCTGGTAAATCTAGGCCAGATTTGGCGATCAGTGTAAATTCAGGAAATTCCTGGTTTTTCCAGGCGTGACAGGTTTATTCTGGTAAATCTATACCAGATTTGGCGATCTGTGTAAAATCAGGAAATTCCCAGTTTTTACAGGTTCGCCAGGTAAATCCTTGCCAGATCTGGTAAATTCTGATAAATACAGGTTCCCGAAACACGTTAATGTATCCTATCGATTGGCTGTCCTCTCGCTCATATTTCTTTGTTTTCACTTCATTAGATAGCTTTCTTCATCCTCGATTCGCTTCTGGTTGTAAAAATTATATTCTATCAAATAAAATTAACAATCTGATCACCCAAAATCAAATATTTTGTAATCCACTTTTGAAAATTACTGAAGATTGTTCTGTTTTTCAACAATAAGTTCAAAACAAGTAATTATCAAAGGTTTTTTCAGTTGATCTATCTTTTTATTCTCACCCTATGATTTCCTCATGATCTGCTGGTCACGTTTTTCGCAAAAAACAATGATCATCGTGTCATTTTTAAAACATTTTAAAAACGTGAAAGAATTCTTTCACGTTTTCACCAACACGACTATCAGCAATCTTATTCATTTCAATGTACATATTAAGGACTCGGAGCAGATTCAAGACGACTCAATTTTCGAATGAATCCATGGAGCAGAAAGCGAATCCAGATTGACGTGGCTGGAATGGAAACCCCTCATGAGGACTTGCAAGTTCAGCGATCATATCAGGTGACTAGCAGCAAGTTGTGAATTGGTTATGATAGTCTAGTTCAGGGGTTCCAATCGGAATTCGTATAAACTTTCAAGGACTAGCTTCTACGTATGGGTTGACGCGCAAAACGGAATTCTACTGGTGATTACGAACAACATGCTGAGCAATAAGGTATCTTTCAGTCTTCTGATACAATTTTATTTCAGAAAGTTTAATTATATTGAAATCTTTATTCTAGAAAAGAAAGTATTGTGTATACTGCAGAGTTGCGCGGAAGTAAAATTTTTTCTAAACAGAATTTTGGAGAGAAATTTTAATTTTTAAATTCAATTCGAAGTCTCTCTCACCTAATTTTCTTATAATACATTTTAGAAGCCGAGAACTGTCAAGAAAATAGGGAGGAATTCTGCTATGCTCAGAACACCCATCAGGTTGGTTTTTAACTTGATAAAAAACGTCACATGTTTCTTATTCGAAAAATTTTGATAGTGTACTCAAAACTTGAATTTTCTAGGCAAGCACCAACAAGAGAACGACTCATCATGGTTCTAGAAATGCGAGCTACGAAAGACGTGTTCTGCCCGGATCAATACGAACCAGGTTTTTTTTAAACCGTGGTAAGTTTCATCGGAGCAAATGTTATTCACAATTTATCGTACGATACGTATAACTCCTTCTCTTTGTCCCCATCATATTGAGTGAAGGCTACTCTGTAGTTGAGTCTGATCGTTTTAAAGTGCTAGGAAAAGATGAGTCGATTTTTGAAAGGGTTTAATAGATGTTATTCATAACTTTTTGTAGAGATATTCATTCAATAATTTACTCCATTTGGAGAAGTAGTGATATGAGTTAATATTCTTTAATGATCACAATAGAAATTCATACCATTTACAGAAATCTATTATAATGAAAAAAGGCTATTTGGTCACACTGTCTTACCGCGGCCTTTTCTCAGCTCATAGGAGTCGGATCAGAACGGTGAAAGCGCCATCGGATAGGTTCTGTTGAAACGGAGATGCGCATCAACTTTTTAATTTTATCAGACCGCGCGCTGCTGCGCGGCACGGATTTCCATAGTTTTGAAATTCAAACGTGTCCTCAACGTGATCCATTTATCGCTTAGCATTTTAATTTTTAAAAATGAAGCTTTTAAGACGTTCCAAGTTGTCTAAAAAAAAAGAAAAATGTGGGGCGCGAAGCACCCCTGAAGAGTTCTTGTAGATACACTATTTCATAATTGAAAATAGCGAGTTTTCCTGCAGAAATTTTATGTATTACAAAAAAAACTGACTCAACCAATTGAATCAACTACAGAGTATACTCAACCCAGACCCCAATTGCTGTAATATTTTCCATCGTTGTTATTTTTCAATGAAACCCCATGTGATTGTATCATTTCCCTGCAAGTTTACATTGTATTTCATGTATTTATATGATTTTTAATTATTTCGTAATAAATTTTTAAAAAGTACGTGTTGAATTTGGTTGTATCTGCAGTTTTATGAAGTGAGAAAGGAGAGAATATCCCTGAAAGCCAGATCCCGAAATTCTGGCCAGATCTGGTAAACCTAGGCCAGATCTGGTAAATTCAGGCCAGATCTGGTAAATTCTGGTTAGTACAGGTTTTCGTCGACTCGTTTGGGTCCAATTTTGTGTCGATGTTTACCAGAACAGGCCTGGATAAACCTGGATTTTGTCGATTTTCAATTCCCAGAGAAATAAAACAAAGCGCCGCCGATATATCCCAACGTGATCTATCCGTTTCCATTTCTACTCAGAACTGGCCACAACTAACAACATGGATAAATTAAACAACAAAGATCCAAAAACTCCGACACTCGTGGGTTACATAGTGATGGACTAGAGGAGATTTGGCTGATTTCAGTTTTATAGTCTTCCGACTGTGGAAATACCTCAAAAATACTCGACTTTATATAAAAGTATCTCACCAGAAACGTTGGCATCGATACTTGGATGTCATAAAACTAGTTTAAAGTTTGTTATAATTGATTGTCGTTATCCATTCGAATATTTTGGCGGTCATATTAAGGTTTTTTTCATTTCCAACTACCGGGGTGTGAGAAATAGAGAGAGAGAGAGAGAGAGAGAGAGAGAGAGAGAGAGAGAGAGAGAGAGAGAGAGAGAGAAGGAGAGGGAGAGAGAGAGAGAGAGAGAGAGAGAGAGAGAGAGAGAGAGAGAGAGAGAGAGAGAGAGAAGGAGAGGGAGAGAGAGAGAGAGAGAGAGAGAGAGAGAGAGAGAGAGAGAGAGAGAGAGAGAGAGAGAGAGAGAGAGAGAGAGAGAAGGAGAGGGAGAGAGAGAGAGAGAGAGAGAGAGAGAGAGAGAGAGAGAGAGAGAGAGAGAGAGAGAGAGAGAGAGAGAAGAGAGAGAGGGAGAGAGAGAGAGAAGGAGAGGGAGGGAGGGAGGGAGAGAGAGAGAGAGAGAGAGAGAGAGAGAGTGAGAGAGAGAGAGAGAGAGAGAGAGAGAGAGAGAGAGAGAGAGAGAGAACAATATCAAACATGCATTTCACAGGGTTCTCACAACATTTTCGACTCACAAGAACTGAAAAGATTTTTTGAACAAAAACGACGTTTCGAAATGGTTCCGATATTCTATTGCGAATATTCCCAAGTTCGCGGTCCCAAAATGTGAGAACAACTCACATAAATATTATAATTTCTCAATCTCAGGGCCGAAAAATTCCGTGAACTCTACCTCCAGACATGTGGCCAAAGCGCCGAGATTTATATCCTGGACCGTGGTTATCGCAACTTCTGGGCGAAATGCCTACAGAAGGTGGTGACGGACCGCCAATTCTGTATCCGAAGAAGCGAAGTTCAGAAGTTTTTCGAACCCTTTGGCTACGTGGAAATGAATGCAAAACAGTACAAGTACATCCTAGCAAATTACTCGCAGCATAAGAAACGGTACAAAGAGAGAACGAGACATGAATATGGTAGCGGTGACCTCGCGAGGGTTAGAGACCTATCCAGGAGTCTTACCTTTGATGAGAATGAGGTGAGTTACGGTGGATTTTGCCTTGAGCGGAGGTCCGCGTCGTTTTTTTCCGCACCAACCGTTAGATAACATGTTTCCGCGTTTTGCCAAAGAATGAAGTCTCTGTTGTGAAATTGAAATGAACAGTGCGGTTACGGTCACGTTGAGGATATGTGCCAATATAAAACCTGTAAGAAAAACTGCCGGGCAGCAGCGCGCGGATTGAATTTTAAACGTAATGCGCATCTCCGAACAAATTAACAGAACATATCCAATGACCTTTAGACTGTTCAGATCCGGTTTCCATGTGTTAAGAATGACTTTTTCTATTTCCTACTATAAGTTTTTTTTCAGGAAGAATGTACCACTTCTAACGACCTCAATGAATAAATTTACGTGTCTCTTGTTGTTCATTTCTAATTCAAAAAGTGTTTTCAAAAGGTTTTCCGTCGTTCTATCATGTTCTCATGGTTACTGTAGATGCAAGAAGATCAGAATAATAGATCAAAACAACTTCCAACCGAGCCCATAACAATCCCGGACCAAGGAGCAGAGCCTGTAGTCAAAAGTAAATTTATTACGGTGAGCCATCTACAGTAACCACGGTACTGTATTTGTAACAGGTGAGCCCTGTCAAATTGATCTTCGAAGAGGAGAACAGTGCAGTGGAGAAGAAGCTTCATCTCAAGTTGGAACCCTTCCAGAATTCAATACAAATTTGAATTTTAGAAATTTGGCGGGGGAGAAGATTGCCTGGAGGGTGATGTGCAACGCACCTACTCGATATGTTGTATCCCCGAATAAAGGGTTCCTGGGAAAAGATGAAATGATTCAGGTACTTTTTACACAATCGAAGTTAGGGTCTTAAAGACCTTAAGGAAAGATATCTAACCCTAACAAGTTCACCGTCTTGGTTATGGTTTTTCTGTTATAACATAATGAACCTTGACGGTGCTTATATGTCATGAAGTCTCAACATGTCTGTGGTAACCTTTATTGTCGACAAAGTTGGGGTCTGTGATACACCTCGCGGCGTCTGCACAGAGACATGGGATCTTTTTTAAAAACCTAAACGTTAATTACCTTATGGGTTTACCTTAAGCAACTTCAGGTGAACATCACATTAGCAAATGGATTCAAATACCACCCAAGGCACACTTTTTTGGTCCGCGCGAAATTGGTTCAGAATGATGAAATGGATAGAAAGGTTGGTCTGCTCATAATTTATACTCAAAATCATATCTTCAGCAAGTTTGGAAGCAAGAAACGCAGGATCAAGTACAGAATCTTCGTGTTAGAACCATGTGAGACATAGATTTCGGTTACTCCTTCAGAATTAAGTTCAGGCAACGAAAAAGTGATAGTGGTACATCAACGAGCACGAGTGAGAAAAGCACTATAAACGATTAACTAGAGTATTTTATTTTCAGCTGTGACAACACGTACCTCAAGTGCTGAGAGTCTAGGTAAGCTACTGATTTCCACTTCAATCAGGTCCTTCTTCTTGCAGCAACAGCAGCTTCGAAATCCCGGGAAGAAATTGACAAGAAGAGAACGGACGACTTGGTAGTGAAAATTAGGGATACCATAGGTTTTTGGCCACTTTCATCGGGATCCACCATCTTTTTGCAGCCGAGAAAGAGAAATCCGCGAAAGATCTCGTGACAGCAGTCAACGAAGTCAAAATGCTCGAGGTGATGTATTTCGACCACTCTTCTGGAGGTCAACGTTCGAACATTGGCTTCCCGAATGAGTACTCCCGAAAAATCGCACTGAAAGATATCTCAATGCTGGGTGTACTTTATTTTGACCCCTCTACCGGAGGTCTGGGCCGATCCTGGCAGTAGTGCAACGCCAGGCCGACCCTTGAGTGGTCGAGGCAAGCCTCGGGTCCACTCTAGGTCTCAAAAATAGTATAACCTAATATTGATGACAATTGTCATCTACCGTAGGTTAATACGATAAGAACAGATACTACAAATTGATCTTAGCCATAAGGCCGAGAAGCGATAAGTTGCACCTTTTGTGCGCAACGGGTCATTGTGGTCTGGTGCCGACCTGCCGCGGTAACCCTCTCCTTTTTGGTGGGCTCAAGCTGTTGTTGACGCAAGTTTGGTGCGACACTAGGGTGTGATACTTGTATTGTCAGCATACTTTACGAAAACTATCATTTTATCTCCTTTCTGGTTCACCAGTGTCAACCTCGCAGCGATTCAAAAATTATGATGTCTCATGGACAATTTTAGGTAGAACTGGACAAAATAACCCAATCGATCGTCGACCTGAAGGCCCGAACAAGTTTCGCAGTTAACCAGCTCATAGTAATTGCATTATTTGAATTCTTCTCATTCTTATTTTTCAGATAACCGAAAATGAACGAGCAATGTACGCAGCGAAAGTGGCCGAGCTGAGAGAGACGTGTCACTCACCACCACCTTGAATAAACTTGAGACTCTCATTTTGCCCATTGAACAAATAGAATAAGCAGAATGGCACATACCAGCCGTGCTTGGGTCCCGACGGTTCGACTGCTCAAAGACAATTAGCAACTTTCTGTGTGGGAGGAAGTCAAACAAGAACTCGTTGAGTTGTATTGGAATGTTCATCGAGCTTATAGCACCGAAAAATGGTCGGATTCAAACTAGCTGTGAACTGCAAAATTTTTCTCGGGTGGACACAGGACGCCTCGAAAACCATAAGTTCGCCCTCTCGCTGGTTTTTTTCTCGGGCGCACACAGGGCACGAAACGCCAGGTTTGTTTTGCGCCCTGGATCCGCCCGAGAAAAAATTTGGAGGAAGTGTTTGAGTACGTTAGTAAGCCATTCAAGATCTATCAACTCATCTAGTCATCTACAGGGGCGCTTCGCGCCCCTTGTAGTTTTTTTGGTAACGGTTTCCCACGCAATTCTTGGGCCGGCCGTAATTTTTGGTTTCCCAATCAATTAAATTCTTCATTTCAGGTATAACTGACTGATCAACTCAAAAGAAGATGAAGATTCTGAGAAAATTTAGCAATTGTTATAATTACCGTAATATAACTTCCCCTCAGCGTGTTTTACTAAAAAAAAAAACCATTTGTTAGATATAAAGAAAAACCTTTGAGATATTATAATCCCCTGTTGTTTTACTAATGTAATCTGTGTGTTACACGAATAAATTAGATGACAGATATGATGACGATTTTATGAACACCAATCTGAAGTCGAGCGAAGCGAATCTGAACAACAATATGAAGTCGAACCCACTGTCTTTTCCATCTTCGCCACCCTGCGCATCCGAGTGTTAGAGATTGGCCAGCAGGCTGAAATTTTGAGAGAAGCGCAAAAAAAAAAAAACACCGCGGAGCAACGTTCGAACATTGGCTTCCCGAATGAGTACTCCCGAAAAATCGCACTGAAAGATATCTCAATGCTGGGTGTACTTTATTTCGACCCCTCTACCGGAGGTCTGGGCCGATCCTGGCAGTAGTGCAACGCCAGGCCGACCCTTGAGTGGTCGAGGCAAGCATCGGGTCCACTCTAGGTCTCAAAAATAGTATAACCTAATACTGATGACAATTGTCATCTACCGTAGGTTAATACGATAAGAACAGATACTACAAATTGATCTTAGCCATAAGGCCGAGAAGCGATAATTGCCTGTTCTGTGCGCAACGGGTCATTGTGGTCTGGTGCCGACCTGTCGCGGTACGCTCTCTTTTCTGTTGGGCTCGACCTGTCACTGGTGCAAGTTTGGTTTGACACCATGGTGTTACAAGTATGATCTAGCGTACTTCGCGAAATTGAAACCTACGCCGATCAGATGGACCGGACGACAGATGGACAGCATCGATGATCAGAAGATTATTGTAAGTGGTTGTTCTCACGAGCGGATTTGAGCAACACCAGAACGGCACGGTTTATCGTTTAGTATCATTAAGTGAGAAGTCTATAGATTTTTTGAAACATGTTTTCGCGTTAGTTTCTATAATAATGAAATTAATAATGCCACTAAAAACCTCATGCACTTTGCGGATTGCTTACTTGTTGTATAGATGTCAAGGACGTCTGCCTCATTTTGCCTCAGAAATTCTATCCAATAAATCGTATACAAACGTCGTCCGCTCGTCACCACAAAAAGTTTGACACACGAACGGAGGCGAATTAGCATAGGACGAGGCCGGTTTGAGCGTTGAATGGTCGCCCAACCACCGAAACTAATTCCGTCATTTCAAAGTTTGTTCCACACTGTTCCTTCGATCGATTCTTCCTGTCTAGTTTTTGAAGAATAGTGTTGGAACTAGCTGGGTTTTCCAAATTTTCATTTTGTTTATATAGCTTTCAGGGTATTCAAAAACCCTTGGAACTCTCAGACATCGCAAATTCATGGGTTTTTCATAGAAATATTATATTGATTGATAGCTTTGCGATAGTTTCACAATTTACCTTTTCTATCATTTTGAAAAAAGCAAATCGTGAATACACAAGGTACAGGTTTAGTAGAGTTGTTGTTGGTACAAAACCGGGGCGATTAATCCTCGCGTGAATAAATTTTCTCTCTATCCCCCCCTCTCTCTCTCTCTCTCTCTCTCTCTCTCTCTCTCTTTCTTTTTCTCTTTCTCTCTCTCCTCTCTCTCTCTCTCTCTCTCTCTCTCTCTCTCTCTCTCTCTCTCTCTCTCTCTCTCTCTCTCTCCCTCTCTCTCTCTCTCTCTCTCTCTCTCTCTCTCTCTCTCTCTCTCTCTCTCTCTCTCTCTCTCAAATCCCTCTTTGTCGCTCTATTGTTGTCGCAACAGATTTAGACCGTTTCTGTGCTACCACAAGGGTGGTTGTCGTCAACTGTGCCTACTTTTTCACTTTTAATCCGCTTCGACGGGTGCACCAGCAGCAAACACCCATTCACCTCGCTCCGACGTTTATTCCCCCACTTTTCTTTCATTTGGTCCACTATCAAAGAGGAACCATCATACGTATAACCATTGTTATTCTCACATACAACAAGCATTAGATAACTTGAAAATACGATGTGAACATTGATGTTTTGAAGCAGAACGGCTCAAACGACAGATGGACTGCGACCTGCAATGGACTGTGAATGGGTGACAGACACCCGGTCCAATAGTCACCTATTCACGATCCTATGTCGGTCCACGCAAACCTCTAGAGAATTAAGCTCTGCCATTTTATCTAGAAAAAATTTCAATGGGCTTTTAGTTCTTGCTAACAACTATACATACCTTCATCTGGATTCTAAGAGTTTGAGCTAAAATATCATCAATTTATCAAAAGAGCCGGAGAAGTTTACTGTGAACAAATCAGAAGACTCTCCTACTCTTTAATCATCTACAAAATTACAACAATGGCTTCGAGAAAGACAGTTCGGATTTGGAATTAGAAAAAAACCTCGCCGGAAATATTAAATTTTCAATCATAAAGTCATCATACTCCCACCACACCACAATAGTACACCATGAATCATCGTTTTTTTCCAAAGAAGAGGAATTCAATTTGGACTGTGACATTGTGTATTTGCCGAAGGTATTCAGCCTCTTCTGTATCAATGCAAACATAAAGTCGTCACTTTTCACCTTCACAAAGTCTCGAATTTCCTCTTGAGAAACGCGCATTTCACCGCCAACTTCTTACCTAATGTCCCTCTGCCTCAAACAAGCTGTTTCAAGAGAACCGTGCCACTCATTTCACAATTTGTATCACACTGGATTCAAATTTCGCAAAGTACGCTAGATCATACTTGTAACACCATGGTGTCACACCAAACTTGCGTCAACAACAGTCTGAGCCCAACAGAAAAGAGAGGGGTACCGCGACAGGTCGGCATCAGACTACAATGACCCTCCGTGCACAAAAGGTGCAACTTATCGCTTCTCGGCCTTATGGCTAAGATCAATTTGTAGTATCTGTTCTTATCGTATTAACCTACGGTAGATGACAATTGTCATCAATATTAGGTTATACTATTTTTGAGACCTAGAGTGGACCCGAGGCTTGCCTCGACCACTCAAGGGTCGGCCTGGCGTTGCACTACTGCCAGGATCGGCCCAGACCTCCGGTAGAGGGGTCGAAATACAGTAATTTACCTCGAGCATTTTGACTTTTACAGACTGATGCTTGCGTTGCCCAATTAAGATTCATTGCCGGTCCATCTGGTACCATCTATAGTTAGATATCGGTCTTGTCAATCTGTCGTCCAAGCCAATTCCAGTTTATTTGCAGTCCAACTGTCGCCCATTTTTGATCCGTAGCCGAATTTAGAGAGAAAGTGAGAGAAAGAGAGAGGGAGAGAAAGAGAGAGAGGGAGAGAGAAAGAAAGAAAGAGAGGGAGAGAGAGAGAGAGAGAGAGAGAGAGAGAGAGAGAGAGAGAGAGAGAGAGAGTGAGAGAGAGAGAGAGAAAGCATGATAGTGAAAAGCTACCATACCCCCCTCCTTTGTGTTCGGAGCACTCGAACCGGAACACAATCTAAATCGAAATTGTCGATGGAAAAGTGCTCATTCGCAACATGCCCGCACAGTGTGAGTCAGTCCTGTATGTTTACATACAAGGTTCCAACTTTTTTTTGCTTCTCAAGTGGGCGGTTTGCAATGTGCGTAACAGGTATGATACCACCGTGACTACATAAACGACACTCCCTGTATGTTGTTGTTTTGAGCCAGTCACTTCTGTCCACCGCACTCACCATTTGTATGAATTTTCAACAATAATCCACAAAACTCTTGCGATTCATTCCTGGCTTATACAAAAATCAACAAAAAACATATTAGAATCGTCTATCTGTACCATTTTCTGACACACAGCAACTTCATGAACCATTGTAAATTTATCTAAAGATTACTTAGGTATTTCAGGTTCAGCATGCAGTTCGTAGGTACTGCGAAGAAAAACAGCCGAAAAACCGTGCCTATTATTTTTGGGCATTTGCAAAGTGACTCTTTCAGTTTGCGCTATCATATCTTTGGAACTAGATGAACAAATCTGACTGTTTTGCATTCATTATGAGCGTGAATATTTGTAGATTAACATACAGTAGCGACAGAAAGTTTTTGGACGATATCATTTTTTTGACATATCCTAACGCTGGGTTATCGGATCAGTCTTAAAGTTGCACAGATATCAGAAAAAACATTTTTTGACATTGTGAAAAAATATCGGGGTGATAGGTATTGTTCTAGCAGAAAAAGTTGTGATTTCCTCAAGTTCACTCATAATTGACTTTTTACACATCACATTTATTTCTCGATTTTTTTCTTTCATCACGCATTTACCTGTTTTCAAGTGCATAATTCTAAAAATTCCAACTTTCAAAAACGTAAAAATGAGGGAACTAACCAAATCGGTGATCATCCGGGGTCACCGGATGAGATTTGAGAGGTTCACATTTGACTGAACAGTCCTGGAAGAAGATATCAACTCCGTATAGGGTCATTCTTGCTCTAGAATAGCTGGATCTACTTGGAAAGTCATAAACAGAACTTTTTTCATTTTGTCGACTCTATTTGAGATCACCTAGACATGGTTAAAGACCATACGTATTCGATCTCGTAGGCGACCTTTTTGAGAATCCTCAAGCTGGGGTCAGTTTTCAGGTCATAAAACAGAAACGGTTCGACTTCGAGGTCTAATTTTCTCTGAATACATTATTGTTTGCATATTTTTCCACTATCATGTCAGGACATCCACTAAAAAGAAATCGGAAAGTACTACTAGACAGTGGAACTGGTGTGAATCCGGAGCAGTTTCATGGCCTTCTAAAAAAGTGGTCTAAAGTTGTCGAAGTTGGTGAATCGGAGTTTTTCATGCTTTCAATCAGTCAAAAACACATGATAGAACGTGTCAGAGCAAAAAAGAGTTACTTGAAGCACCGAAATCATCCATGAATACCGATAGTTGAAATCTGGATACCGGAACCTTTGCAAATTTTTATTCGGTCTTCTTGTAGTATTTTCTGAACGATGATTTATACACAACTTGATATCAAAATGATTTTTTGAGTTGTAAAGAATGTTTCTATGAAAAATTAGACCTCTAATTCAAACCGTTTCTGTTTTATGACCTAAAAACTGACCCCAGCTTGAGGATTCTCAAAAAAGTCGCCTACGAGATCGAAGACGTATGGTCTTTAACCATGTCTAGGTGATCTCAAATAGAGTCGAAAAGATGAAAAAAGTTCTGTTTATGACTTTCCAAGTGGATCCAGCTGTTCTAGAGCAAGAATGACCCTATACGGAGTTGATATCTTCTTCCAGGACTGTTCAGTCAAATGTGACCTCTCAAATCTCATCCGGTGGCCTCGGATGATCACCGATTTGGTTAGTTCTCTTATTTTTACGTTTTTAAAAGTTGGAATTTCCAGAATTATGCACTTGAAAACAGGTAAATGCGTCATGAAAGAAAAAAATTGAGAAATAAATGTGATGTGTAAAAAGTCAATTTTGAAAGAACTTGAGAAAATCACAAATTTTTCTGCTAGAACACTACCTATCATCCCGATATTCTTTCTCAACGTGAAAAAATGTTTTTCTTGATATCTGTGCAACTTTAAGACTGATCCGATAACCCAGCGTTAGGATATGTCGAAAAATGATATCGTCCAAAAACTTTCTGTCGCTACTGTATCTGGATTCCAAACCGATTCGTAAAGAATGAAGAGTGTTATGATCATGGGAACAGTGGTGCCTATTATTTTCGGACAGGCTGTAGGTTTCACAATTCATAGGGTTTAAAAACCCTTTTCGAAGAATCATCTCAACTTGTTGACTTGTAATTGGGAAGGTTGTCAAATCAAGTCATTCGTTGGTAATCGCGATTAATATGAATTTCATTTGCAAGACTACGGTATTCTAGCTCTAATAACTCAATTCATTGTTTCAATCGAAACATACAAGAATTGGAAAAAAAACTATTCATGTTTTTCGATTTTGGGAAATTCTTATGGCATATAGACGCATTTTCTACTGTTACACATCACCTTTTCAGCAAGAACGGTGCGCTTAAGAATACATTGAAAAAGATAAAACACACACTTTGAGTTATTGCCAGTTCACTCTTGTTTTACATTGTTTACAAGACATACTATCATTTTTATGCCCTTGCTCCAATCATTGTTTTCTGTTTACCTTAAAAACTTCTTATCACTTGCATACATTAAAATTTCAGCTTGAGTCATGTCGTCCAAGCACGAGCAAAGTGAGTACGAGCTGCAGTACAGGTAAGGGATCTACCTGGTAATGGGGTTACAATCTGAACGTTTCAGATCCACAATTCAGCCGAGAACCGCTGTTCGAGGACAATCTCGTCAATCTGGGAACTATGTTTCCGGAGGTGCCGGAAGCGGTGGTGGAGGTAGAGTTGGAGGAACATAGAGATGTTGTGATAGTTTTAATCGAAAAGAGGGAAAGAGAGAGAGAGAGAGAGAGAGAGAGAGAGAGAGAGAGAGAGAGAGAGAGAAAGAGAGAGAGAGAGCAAAAATGCAATTGAACCAACAAATATCGAGAACATCTGTAGCATGGTCGAGAACACCTGTCGAGAACACCTGTAGCCTCTGAAGACCACTTCTTCCAGTCAAAAAGTGTGATTTTGTTATGAAAAAAGGGGCTCTGAGCGTAGCGAGGACTACCGGCGTGTAATAATGTTTTATTCCGTAAGGCGGAGAAATAGAAAAGTGGTAAATATGTATTGTATATTCGCTCATTCCTACACAAACTAGACTGAGTAGACAACATTTTCATTGTTTTCCCCTATTTTTCACAAGAAAAATCTTCTTGACGGAAATGGAAAGTGAAATTTTATGAACGAAATTCGGTAGTCGGAGTTCCGTGCATCTCTGGTCGTCATGCTTACCCCAAACTTGGATAATTAAACCGACTTGGTTAAATGGTTCAGGGACAGAGTACAATGTAGGAAACGTGTCGCAAGACACAGAGACAAACATTTGTTGAGACTCTCGAAATACACTTGAACCTGGGTTACCTATCGACAAATCTTGTTCTACTAATTTTATCGCAATGATAACTTCTCAAATCGCTCTTTTTCTTGCAGTTGTAGGTCAAAGTTGAAAAGGTCCTGCTAGCTGTAGGTGCGCGACCCGAGACGGTTTCCATTCGGGTCATTTTCACCTGTTCTAATCATGTCTTATCTTAAGTGAAAGATTATTGAGAGGAAACTTTGAAACTGCTATTTTTCAAATTTTGATCGAATAATAATCATTTTTCTAGAACAAACAATTAATTTTTCTTCGTTCTCCTTCTATTAACATTTTTGTCTCAGAATTGACTGAAAACGTAGGATTTGGTAGATCCAATCATTCTGAATCGTTTGGGATGGGTCTCACCTCTGGAAATCTGCTAGGACTCGAGTTACAGAAGGTCAAAACTGGACGATTTGTAGCGTTCACTTCAGATACCTGTAACTTCAGAATCGAGCCTCAGAATCCAGGCAGACTTTGTTTTCCGTGCATCTTGAACCTTTAAGATTTAATGAAATGCAAAATCTCAACAGTTTTTCCCACCCAGCATCACAGATCCCACTAAAAAAAATGCATGTGAATTCTATTTTTGGCCATAACTCCTGAACGAGGTCGGTGAAGCAACTTCTGAAAGCAGTTCCATCGTCTTCACCATATTTGAAAACCTAAGAGACTACTCAGACCTCATAGATTCTCCGGGCTCCTTCCCATGTAAGTTCGTTTCTGATCAATTTGGTACGAAATTTGACCTTTTCTCAACAGTAAGTGACTCTTTCACAGTAAGACTCAAAGTTTGACACTATGATAGAAACCAATCAACAATGATAAAATCTTCCGAACAGGATTGACCCAACCCTATCCCACCCCAAAACCGTAATGATTCATCAGCGCCGTTGTCGTATCGTCATTTCAATCAGTCTAATTTCTCTGCGCCTCTTCGTTTCGGGTACTCTCTCGCTTGCGCACCCATCACTCTTGATAAGTTTATTGTGGATTGCAGAATTCTTCTGCCACACCCTATCGAATGCGATGTCCAATTCACTTGTACATAAAGACCTAACACACCTCTGAATCACTCTTGTTTCCCTAGGAAACTTGTTAGGGTCTTACCTTTGCTTAGGCTTAGGTGACTTAGGGTTCTTGTACTGTTGGTAGATCTCGCATTCTTAGTAGTTCAGAAATAGGTAACTTCTGGTTAAGGTTCTTTAGGAATTACTTCAAGCAGCACTTTTTTCTTATCAATTTTTAGGCTATTTTCTCTCCTATTTCCAATGTTTTTGATTTTTCAAGTTTTAGCTTTTCACAAGATGAGTCATTTTTTTTCACCTTCATGAAAATCGGAATTCCAAAACTTTTCAGAACCACAACATGGAAACAAATGGAGCTTCACAACCACTAAGTGGAGGTAAAATCGATCAAAACTATCACAACTTAAAGATACGCGCGAATTGACCTAAAAATCGACGGTCTAAGAAAACAAGTTTCAGGTCGCGTCCTCAAGATGGTGACCGAGATGGGATCCGCCACCATTGGTGGAATCTCACCAGCATTGTCCGCCAACGCCGCCAAGAGCTTCTTGGAAGCAACTGATAAGGAAAAGAAAGAGCTTCAGGTAGCTTAGGTAGTAGTTAGGGGTTTTTAGGCAGTGTTTAGGGGACTGAACGACCGTCTCGGAAACTACATTGACAGAGTGAAGAAGCTCGAAGAGCAGAACAGAAAGCTCGTCGCAGACCTTGATGAACTACGTGGAAAGTGGGGAAAAGACACCTCAGAGATCAAGGTGCTAATGTTCGATTGCAGCCTTAACAGCTGATGTTTCAGATCAAATACTCCGAATCTCTCTCCACTGCTCGTAAGGACATCGATGACTCGGCCCGTAGGAAGACCGAAATTGACGTCAAGGTCGCTAGACTTAGAGACGATCTTGCTGAGTACAGATCGAGGTTAGCAAGATTTTTCTGAAGCCGTAATGCAAAAATGAGTTCCAGAAATTTCCTCCTCAATTTTGTATCAGTTTAAAAGATTAGGATGTTTACCTCGTAAAAGTCAATTTTTCTGTCTTTTCTTCACTGAAAGTACTGCCGCAAGTGTGGAACCTTCTGGAAAACTGAAAATTCTGATTCTACCAACATTCCGGACTTGCAGATACGAAGACATCCAGCACCGCCGTGAGTCTGACCGTGAGAAGATCGCCCAATGGACGAACGCCATCGCCGACGCTCAGTCCGAGCTGGAGATGCTCCGCGCGAGGTACAAGCAGTTGACGGAAGAGGAGAAGAGACTCAACGGAGATAACGCTCGCATCTGGGAGGAACTCACCAAAGCCAGATCCGACTTGGACGAGGAGACGATTGGCAGAATCGACTTCGAGAATCAAGTGCAGACGCTCATGGAGGAACTCGAGTTCTTGAAGAGGTGCGCAGCGATTTTCCCACAAAATTAACGATTCTGTCTAATATTCTCCCATTTTTCACAGTTTGAATCTTGATCTGCAATCTGCAGCCAACAGTACTTTCCTGTTCTTATAAGAATAGGTAAGGTTGGAAAGAACAACTTTTGTAAAGGTCCCAGTCTTAAAAACGCGGGTGATCTGTGAAAATAGGAAGCGCGGTTGGAAAATCGCTTACCTACGTGGTGGAGACTCTGCACTCTCCTTCCTGAATACACTCTCTCGCTGCCGACGCCTGCGTCTAGCCATAGTACACACTCTCTCACTCCCTCGACCCCATTCTAATAAGCTATTCCGACCGTGATTTTTCTCGACTTGAGGTGATTTGCAATCATTTGAGAAAAGTCATTGATACAAAGTGGGCATTCACCTGTCGAAAATTTAAGCCCTTCGTTGTTCTTGAAAACCGGTTCTCAATGTAATTCCCTCTCTCCATTCTCAATTTTCAGAGTTCACGAGCAAGAAGTCAAGGAGCTCCAAGCGCTTCTCAACCAAGCTCCAGCCGACACGAGGGAATTCTTCAAGAACGAACTTGCATTGGCCATCAGAGACATCAAGGACGAATACGACTACATCGCAAAGCAAGGAAAGCAGGACATGGAGAGCTGGTACAAGCTCAAGGTGACTCTGTTAATTAGACACCAATCAATGGTGAACTGCAGGTGTCCGAGGTCCAAGGGTCCGCCAACCGTGCTGCTATGGAGTCGAACTACCAGAGAGAAGAAGTCAAGAGGATGAGAGACAACATCGGCGACCTTCGTGGAAAGCTCGGTGATCTTGAGTCCAAGAACTCGCTGTTGGAGAAGGAGGTCCAGAACCTCAACTACCAGGTGAGACTCCTACTTTCTTTCTCTCTCTCTCTCTCTCTCTCTCTCTCTCTCTCTCTCTCTCTCTCTCTCTCTCTCTCTCTCTCTCTCTCTCTCTCTCTCTCTCTCTCTCTCTCTCTCTCTCTCTCTCTCTCTCTCTCTCTCTCTCTCTCTCTCTCTCTCTCTCTCTCTCTCGCTCTCTCTCTCTCTTTCTCTCAATAATTGTTCTTTCAGCTCGGAGACGACCAAAGACAATACGAAGCGGCACTCAACGACCGTGACGCGACCCTCAGAAGGATGCGCGAAGAATGCCAAACGCTGGTCGCCGAGCTTCAAGCTCTCCT
>OZ022251.1:4186012-4213999 GCA_963978915.1 Caenorhabditis parvicauda | reverse complement strand
CTCTCCTCGACACCAAGCAGATGCTCGACGCTGAAATCGCCATCTACAGGAAGATGTTAGAAGGAGAAGAGAGCAGGTCGGTTTGCATAGTCTTACAAACTTTCCTATTAGGTTTTTTCAAAAACTGTCCATTTCGGTCCCTTTTCCGGAGCCGCAGCCGTTCTGTGTTGTTGCTTCTGACCGAATCGGTGTGATGCTGATTTGACCCAAAACTTTTCATTAATTTTTTGAGATGTTTTTTTGTGCCTTGTTAGCATCACTCCTCATTGAGAGTGTCTTCTGTAAACGAATCTCGTGCTTCTTCTTGTACTTGTTGCTTGAAAAAGCGTTTGCGAGCATTCCGACAAAACGTTGGTGGCTCTGGTGCACCTTTTTCCAAAGAATAAATTCCAGAGTTGGTCTCCGCCAGATGGTCGAGCAAGTCGTCAAGACGCACTCTCTCCAACAACAAGAAGACACGGACTCGACCCGATCGGTCAGAGGAGAAGTCTCAACCAAGACGACCTTCCAGAGATCCGCTAAGGTACCGCGACCCAAGCCAACTCATTTTATTCTCCCATGTTCAGGGCAACGTCACCATTGCTGAATGTGATCCAAACGGAAAGTACATCACTTTAGAGAACACCCATAGATCAAAGGTTTGACATTTTGCTAGTTTTTTGTAACTTACTGTTGCGAGTGAACTACAGTAACTCGCATAGTTAACTTTTGACCTAACTCGTGTTTGACCTACCTCGTGCCCATGTCTAGTTTGTTTACGTTTATCCCGGTGGCTCCGCCCGCCGGTGGCCACGCCCACTACTGATCCACTACTCAAGCTTTCGAATATCTTACAACACTTACAAAGTTTTTTTACAGTAAAAGGCTATGAAACTGAAAACTTGGAGGCCGAAAAATGTGTGACTTCCGAGATTTGGTCTATTCGTGTTAGAAAATGTAGGAAACCTCTCGGATACTCCGATTAAATGTTTTGAAAATTGAGTTTGAATCCACCTGATTGAGCAATCATAGGAACCCGTGAATAGTCCGACAGTTCACCGGAACGTTTTGATAAGCT
Source organism: Caenorhabditis parvicauda (assembly GCA_963978915.1). Classification (NCBI taxonomy): domain Eukaryota; kingdom Metazoa; phylum Nematoda; class Chromadorea; order Rhabditida; family Rhabditidae; genus Caenorhabditis; species Caenorhabditis parvicauda. The sequence continues at coordinate 4,212,942 of OZ022251.1, read as the reverse complement.
TGTTACGTCAAGAATGTGAAAGTAAAAATTGACAGTTCAATCAGAATTTCAGACGTTTAAAAAAGCCACCAGTGTTATGAGTTCTTTCAGGACGAGAACCTCGGGGAACACAAACTGCGCAGAAAGCTGGATGGAAAGAGGGAAATCGTCTACACCATCCCAGCCAACACCGTCCTCCGCCCAGGAAAGACCATGAAGGTAATTGGTAACCCTTGAGTCTCCCTCTCACCAAAGTGATTTAGATCTACGCTCGTGAACAAGGAGGAATCCACATGCCACCAGAGACCCTGGTCTTTGAAGGAGAAAACACCTGGGGTGTCGGCGCCAACGTCGTCACCTCTTTGGTGAACAAGGATGGTGATGAGAAGGCCACCCACACACAGAAGACCCTCCAGACCGGAAACTAAGCAATTTTTGAGATGTTCTCTTGCTCCTACTGCCCCTATAAAATTTCACTACTCGAGTTTTCTCACGAATAACAGGCGAGAAATTTTTCGATTTTGTAGTGCTCACTGCATAAATTTTCTCATTACAATCACTGCTTTTTAAAGGTTCCGGATTTGACACTGTTATTGCTGTCCGAAATGAAAAAAATCCGCCTACAAGTAGCTCGCTGAGATGATAAAAGCAACAAACCATGTCTCACGTCAGTTCTGAATCTGAATCAGCTTGAAGATCATGTTCTTCTACAACTTGTTCCGTGAAGTTCTTGCGTGTCTTCATCGACCACCTGATCGGCAGTCGTCCATCGGGACCGAAATCAATCAAGTACCTCACAAAAACGACAACAGTGTGCGCAATCAATTTTTCTCGATTCGTAGTTCTTTAAAAGTTGTTTCAAATCTTTCCTCAACTTTCTACTTCCAGCCAACTTGACGTACTTCTTTCACTCACTCTCTCTCTCTCTCTCTTTTCTCTCTCTCTCTCTCTCTCTCTCTCTCTCTCTCTCTCTCTCTCTCTCTCTCTCTCTTTCTCTCTCTCTATTTCTCTCTCTCTCTCTCTCTCTCTCTCTCTCTCTCTCTTTCTCTCTCTCTCTTTCTCTCATCACACGAAAAATTTAAATTTGAGAACTAAAAACTCCGATGGGAACCCGTGAATGGTCGGACAGTTCACTTGAATACATATCGGAACATAACCTTTACCCTTATTAAGAAGCTATTCCCTCTTATCAGTTGACATCACGATCGAGATTCACCCAACAACCTAAGCTGACATAAAGTTTAAGGCGGTAAGGTGTTTGTAACAAACGATGTAACAGTCGAATCAGCCATTCATTTCATCGTGCCTTCTTGTTGTCATGTTAACCACTTTGTCTCGCTTGACCTCTGCGTGTCATCTGTCAAGTTCTTTTAGAAACAATACCCCGTGTTGCCATTTTTCCCCATGTTTCATACTAGACTCGTTCTCCACCCAAAAACATATTCGCAAAACGCTCAGAACAAGTCTCAAGAACTTCACATTTAAGGTGTTTCATTTCTCGGTACAGACCTTCTAGTTCACTGCTTCACAAAATCTTTTGTATTTTTGACCCCTCTTCAAGAGGTCTGGGCCGATCCTGGCAGTAGTGCAACGCCAGGCCGACCCTTGAGCGGTCGAGGCAAGCCTCGGGTCCACTCTAGGTCTCAAAAATAGTATAACCTAATATTGATGACAATTGTCATCTACCGTAGGTTAATACGATAAGAACAGATACTACAAATTGATCTTAGCCATAAGGCCGAGAAGCGATAATTGCACCTTTTGTGCGCGACGGGTCATTGTGATCTGGTGCCGACCTGTCGCGGTACCCCTCTCTTTTCTGTTGGGCTCAGACTGTTGTTGACGCAAATGTGACAAACCTATGATACTTCTCTCTCCCTCTCTTTGTTCTCTCTCTCTCTTCTCTCTTTCTCTCTCTCTCTCTATCTCTCTCTCTCTCTCTTTCTCTCTCTCTCTCTCTCTCTCTCTCTCTCTCTCTCTCTCTCTTTCTCTCTCTCTCTCTCTCTCTCTCTCTCTCTTTCTCTCTCTCTCTCTTTCTCCATCCTCATTCTCACTCTTGCAGCGAATCCCAAACAGATGATAAAGGTGTTAGTCCTTACGTTCCTCGTTGGTCTGGCGTCTTCAACGAAAGAGAAATCACGAGAAACGTTATTGTTGGCCGCCTGCCAACGTAATCCAAAGCTTGCCTTGTGTAACGAGATGGATGAAAAACGTGGGTTTTCCTGATGTTGGGTCTCATCCGGCATTACAGTAGTCTTACCCCCTCCTCTTCCGGACACCGCACACGACAGGAAGGATTCTCCGGAGACGGCGAAGGCTAAGAGCAGCAAGGTTAAACATCACTAGAGCTCGTTGTGATTTAAAGTTCAGACGCTGAAACTTAGCCCAGAAGAGATTGAGATTCTGCAGAAACGATGTCTCAAAGTGGCTCCGCTGGTTGAAAAGGTACATTATTCCTAACATCTTGTTAAAGCTAAAGGGCTTATCTGATTTTTAATTTTTCTTTAGAGGATACACTTGCAAGTGGAAATGTTGTTGAGACAGAAATTTAAAATCGTAATCAGTGATGCTCCGAAAGCTTTGGTAGACCAGTATCGCACCGTAAATGGGCAAAAGATGGAATGCGAATGGACCGGCGTTGGACTGTAATTCGACGAAAATTGTCCGGCCCAACTATCGCCCATTTACGATCTCATGCCGTTCCACCCAAAACTTTGGAGATTCTGGGTCCCACCGTTAAAAACAGTTCCTCTGCCGTATAGAGGTTGTACTAAATCAAAGATCCGTTGCTATAAGATTGTACAACTTACTCAATTTTGGAAACTCTGAAGGTGAACCTCCAGAAGTTATGCGCCGATTTTGACGACAACTTCCTGCGTTCTGGCGACACCCCGTATCCAATGAGTTTTCAATCTGTCATCGTGGTCAGACGAGGAAGAATTGAAAGTCACAAAACAAATTTTTCCCCATACTTTTGATAGACATAATGTGAAAATTTGAAGACATTCAATGAATTCTGCGCCACGGTTTTACAATACTCACGGTTCACCCTTCAGTACATCCTAACCATTCACAGTTGGGTCAAATGTAGTTTCAACAGAACATCTTTCAAGAGAATAGAGAAAACTGACTCGGAAACCCAAAACATCTCATTCCAGCATTGCAACCGTGGGAAAGTGACTGCCAAGAATGCGGGCCGTTGTGCTGCTTACTTCCGTGACTGCTCCCAATTCATTCCCAAAGGAGATCCCCTCGGCGCCATCGCCAACTCTTTCTCGTCCGCTGTCAATGTCAACATCGCCAATGTCGACGTCAAAGGAATCCCATACTATCCGATTAACGAAGAGGGTGCCGTTGGGGTTGGCCTCGGCTTGGGAATCCCATTCGGTGCTTGGGGTGGTGGTTTCGACCAGTCCGTTGGTGTGAGGTGAGGTGATGTGTCAAAATTAGAGAAAATCCTGGAGTTGGCGGTTAGAAGTTTTTTTTATTTCATTCTATCATGTTTTAACTTAGAGATGAAAAATGAAAGTCAAACAAAATAACTTCCTATTTTTGCTGCCACGTGAGAGAGAGGAAAGGAGAGAGAGTGCAGACAACTATGAACAGTTTTCGTATTCTGAGCGGGAGAGGGCGCGTACCATCGCTAGACGCAGCACACTGCGGCAAACGCAGTTGAAAAGTGTAAGCAAAGAAAATCGATAGTGTAGATCAAAATTCAGTTACTGTAGTTCAAAAAATTTACTTTTCCTCTTTTTTCTCGTCCCAGATTCACAAGTTGTAACGTAAAAATGTTTGAACTATCGTTGGGAACAGTCCGCAGTGTTCAATATGTCTAGTGAAACATTTTTTTAAAGTACAAGGAGGTCGACACAGCGGTTGCGAAGCGGTTTTATTGTCTCATGCCTTTGCCGACGTGTGCGCAGGCGTTTAGAGAGTGTGTTTAGGGAGGAGGGTACAGAGTCTCCACCACGTCAAAAACCATCGAACGTTCATCAATAGTAAAGATCTCACTAACCGGATTCTACATGTTTCGCTTCCTACTAGAATTCAAAAAATTGTGGAATTACCAAAAACCAACCAAACTTCTGATAGCTTCTGTAACATAGAAAATTCCAGAGACTACTGGCACTCTGATCAGTCAGCTGGAGCCAATTGGTATGACGGACAGTACGGTTACAAGGTGACGATCTAGTCGATGAAGTAAATCTCGTCTTTTCAGAACCACTGGAACGTTCCACTAGTGCAGTCGCTGGGAATCGAAGGAGGTCAGCATAACACAGTGTCCTTCCCGCTTCATGGACCGGATGCTGGCAAATTGAAAGTTGACAATGGATATGGGGTGAGTGAACTGCGGAATAAAGTACTACTGTCACTGCGCGAACTGAATTTTAAATACATTATCTACTGAGCGCGCTTCACATAGCTTCCTATACCTGTGAAAAAGTCTAGCCTCCGTAAATCAGGTACTTAGTACCGTAGCAGTTTCGCCTTGAAATACAAGAACGATTTACGTATAGAGCCTTTAATTTCAGAACGGACTGAAAATAAAAACTAATTTAAACGAGCAGGGAATCCTCGCTACGCTCAGAGCCTTTTTTTTTCCTTTTTTTTCATTACAAAATCACAAATCCCGACGTTTCAAATGGAAAAAGAAGTGGTTTTTAGAGGCAAAGTCTTTGCCATTTCTCTCTCTCTCTCTCAATGTTTTCTTCCTCTCTATCTCTCTCTCTCTCTCTATCTCTCTCTCTCTCTCACCCTCTCTCTCCCTATCTATCTATCTCTCTCTCTCTCTCTCTCTCTCTCTCTCTCTCTCTCTCCCTCTCTCTCTCACCCTCTCTCTCCCTATCTATCTCTCTCTCTCTCTCTCTCTCTCTCTCTCCATCCAAACACAGCGAAGACTAATGCAAGTGCGGCTAGAACTAATGCTACAACCTGCGAGGGCCCCCAGTGGTCACGCTGAAAGCGCTCTCAAAAATAGGAGGATTTGTCAATTAATAATATGATCCACAAAGATCTAACTGTTCGTTGCGAGAGTCCCGACTAGGGTTGGGAATCAAGCCCGCCTGGCGGCCGCCATGGCGTGGCGGCGGTACTCGCAGCCATGGCGGCCGCCGCCACCGCCATCTCTTACGCCGCCACCGCCATGGCGGCCGCCCGGCATATTTGGCGGCGCTTTTTTTCAATGGAAAATTATTGTTTTTTTTCGAATTTTTTACTATTAGAATTTTTTTTTCAGAAATTCACTTTAGAATCTGACATTCGATTCCGGCGACGTCGTCGATGACATCGTCGATAACGTCATCGAAAAAAATTTTCTTGAAAAATGAAAATATTTTTCCGAATTCATTTTAGAATCTGACATCCGATTCCGATGACATAGTCGGTGACAATGTCGGCGACATCGTCGAAAAAAATTTTTTTCAAAAACGTTTTATTTTTGGGGGATCCATTAAGGAATCTGATATCTGATTTCGATGACGTCGTCGATGACATCGTCGGTGACAATGTCGGCGACGTCGTCGAAAATTTTTTTTTTTCAAAAATGTTTTATTTTTGGGGGATCCATTAAGGAATCTGATATCTGATTTCGATGACGTCGTCGATGACATCGTCGGTGACAATGTCGGCGACGTCGTCGAAAAAAAATTTTTTTCAAAAATGTTTTATTTTTTGGGGATCCATTAAGGAATCTGATATCTGATTTCGATGACGTCGTCGGTGACATCGTCGGTGACAATTTCGGCGACGTCGTCGAAAAAAAAAATTTTTTTTAATGTTTTATTTTTGGGGGATCCATTAAGGAATCCGATATCTGATTTCGATGACGTCGTCAATGACATCGTCGGTGACGTCGTCGAAAATCTTTTTTCCAAAAATGTTTTATTTTTGCGTGATCCATTTAAGAATCTGGCAACCGATTCCGATGACATCGTCGGCGACGTCGTTGAAAAAATTGTTTTTTTTTAAGTTGATTCAAGCGGTTGTGAATAGATGACAGATCGTAAAACAATGCCTCTAGCACTTTTTTAGAACACTACGTAACACCTGCGTTTTATGGGGGTCGTAAATCACACCAAGCCAACTTTAACACCTGTAAATAGATCTGAAATCACACTAACATGTGACTTCGACGAGTTTTGTTTTGGTCGAATTTCAGATTCTATGGTAAATTCAGAAAAAAAAATTTCAAAAAAAATTTTCGACAATGTCACCGACGACGTCACAGACGACGTTACCGACGATGTCATCGAAATCGAATTTCAGATTCTATGATAAATTCAGAAAAAAAAATTGGATACAAAAAAAATTGGATACAAAAAAAAGCAAATTTCCACTGTACAAAAGCACCGCCACGGCCGCCATGGCGGCCGGGCGGGATTCCCAACCCTAGTCCCGACCCTACCGTACTGTTGACTCTCTTATCATTTTTACAGGAGTGAAGTGTATTGCTTGACATGATTTAATCAGCCAAACTCCCAATATGCAAAATAAAAATAAAATTTTTAGGTCGGACCATACTACCAACAAAACGACCACGTCGGAGTCGATTGGAAGGGTGGAAACGTTGGTCACCAATTTGGTGTTGGCGTTCCTTTCACTGGTGTTGGTGTCATGACCGGTCAAGCTGTCGCTTTCCCATCGTTGGATACTTTTATGAATGCGGGATGAATTATTCTTGTTTTAACATTTTTATCAATATTTAGCACAACTCCCTGCTTACGCAACCAACCTTTGGATTTTGTAGGGGAAAAGGCAGCGAGAGAGCGTGTGCTATAGCTAGACGCAGGGGTCAGAAGCGCGAGATTGCCTTTAGTAAAGAGGGTGCAGAGTCTCCGCCACGTCCTACATGTAAGCAAGGATATGTGTGTAGTACTCTGCAACCTTTTACTTTTTTCGTATTTCTGGTTTGAATACTGTTTTTTCATGATCCTAAAAACTTGAAGTGCTATTTTATCCAGTTGTTTTTCTTCCCAAAAGTGTCTAATCCTTTGTCTATATCCCCCTGGTATAATATACTGGTTTGTCTCTATGAGATATCTTGTAAATAGTGTTGAACATTCGAAATAAATCATTTCATAATCAAGAATAACAATCCAATGAATAAGACCAACAATAATTTTTTTTCGAGATTTTTTCACATGAAATAAAAAATACTTGGACATAACTTCAAGTTAGACGTAATCAATCGCTTTCTTCATCTTCTGCCTCTTCTAACCAGTCGACAAGTTTTTGCATCTTTTGTTTCAGAATGGCACCCTGGAAAATACAAAATTAGTGGGTTAAATTTAAATAACACAGTTAGAAACTGTCGTTATGTCTGCTCGGATTCGGAACGGTTCCCCTCATTTGAAGAGTTTCAAAGTTTTAGTTAGACCAGCTATAGAATTGGCTAGTTGGAAAATTACCATGGGTAAAGGAGAGGGAACAGTTGTAAGATCTAATTTATAGTATTTTGTGTTACATCTCATATTGAAAAAAAAACTTTCATCAATTAAATTTTTTATTAGTTGATCACCAAATTTCCTAAATAACAACCCGTTTATCGTTAAATCAGCTTATTAGGACCAGTGCGCCGCAGGCAACGTGGAACGGAAAACATTTCATGTGTCATACCCCCCCCCCCCGCAAAGGTAATGCAACCACTCATAATTATTATTCAGTTTTACCAAAAATATTTGAATCTGTTCATTTTTCGATGCTACTTTTGTTGATGAATGCACTATTAACCGGAATTAATGAAAAACTATTACTTTCAGTTTTAACGGATTGTTTGAGCGTTTAAACTTGCGATTTTTCTATTCAATCGAATGCAGTAATCGTTAAGTTAACCGTTGTTTTGCTTTGAACAAAACTTAATGGAAAAAAAAAAATAACCTCCGGAATCGACTTCGCCCATTCCAAAATTGGCTCCTCTTCAAAAATGTCCGCCTCGTTGAACAGGAAATGGATCAATCTGGGTACGATCGACGCGTATTCTGGGAATATCTCAGATCTCTCCTACAAGAATTGGGGTTTTCAAAGAGAATTTCAATAGAATCTTACCTCCATAGCCATCATCGCCTGAATTTGGCACTTTCTCTTCAGCTTCGTGTCCATTTGTCGTTGTGAGGTATTCCTAGTTTGGTCTGCAGACGTTCGGTAGTAGTTCAGCAGCATTGATTTCCACCGTAGTGTCAGCTGAAAAAGTGGATGTGACTTCCAGGGTTGCATCGAAGCCCGGTGTGCAAAAAAGCCGAACAAACCCAGAAATATTGTTTAGCCGCTCATTCTCGCTCATAATTGCCACCAGGACACACTTAAATTGTGAATTCTGACAGGTTTCTAAGGTTTTCGAATGTGCTGAAAATGATAAAACTGCTCTCAAAAGTTGCGGAACAAGTCTGGTTTTCGAGTTATGACCGACACCAGTTTAACATGTAAATTACAAAGAAAAGTGGGCATCTATCGATTTATGATGGTATCCATATATCAACTTTGCCTCGATCGACAAAAAAATGTGTTTCGATCGATAGATCTTCACTTTTCTTTGTAATTTACATGTTAAACTGGTGTTGGTCATAACTCGAAAACCAGGCTTGTTCCGCAACTTTTGAGAGCAGTTTTATCATCTTCAGTACATTCGAAAATCTTAGAGACCTGTCAGAATTCACAATTTTAGTGTGTCCTAGTGGCAATCCCATGTCAGACAAACTAGACTGGATAAATAGGATTTTCATTGTCTCTTTTGCTCAAATTTGAAAATTTTTGATAGAAATTCATAACAAGAAAAAAATGAAGGTCTTACTACTGTGCTCTTCGGAACAGAAATTGCGTCAGTGTGATATTTTGACTTTTAAGTTGGATTAGTTCAACAGGGTTTCCGTTAAAAAACGAATTTTCGACTTCAACCTTTATCTGAACACTGAGCTTCAGAACTGCGTTTAGTTGTTCCTAAAGTTTGAATTGATAAGAAGCTTCAGATTCATAGACTTGCCTCATTTTTTCCCGAATAAATCTGTTATAGCATAAAACACTTACCGATTTGAATTCCTCAAATTTGTGTTGATCCGGTAACGAGATGAATGCTTTGAAGACGTTCTTGGCCACATCATCCATGGAAACATTGCAAGCGAGTTTCGATGAGTTGATCTCCAGAATCAAGTTCACTGCCTGAATATTTTTCATGTTTGGAAATTTTTATAAATATGATAAAAGAAACCTGTGCATCGTCCATCGCCATCATTCTCTGCATACTCTCGTAGACCTCGTCGTAGAACTGCTTACATCCCAACTCGAAACAATCCAGCTCTTGGCTCGCTCCGCTTACTTGACTCTGAATGATGCGTGTGGAAAATGAACGAATTGAGTTGCGTTTTTTTGTATTGAATTTTGAAGACTACTTGTGATTTTTCACGAAAGTTGGAAGCCGGAAGTGCAAGAAATCGAATAAATAGAAAAATATTGTACATCCACTGACAAACTGAACTAATTACATAAGAATTTCATAGTTTTTTCCTTGAAGTCGAAATTTTTTGACAAAATTCATTATGGAAAAAAAAAATTTTGACGGAAGATGGGAAAAAAGGGTGCAAACTTTTTCAAACCGAACTAGAAGGTGGAAGAAGGACGGAAGTCGGATTTCCGTATAACTTTTCAGATTCCCATTTTCTTTGATAAAATTCTCGAAATTCTTACCGTCGTCTCCGCTTCCTCATCCTCTTCCACAGTGATCGGCTGCCGTTTCCATAAGTCGTGACCTCTCTTCGTTGTCCACGCAAAGTTGGCTGTAAAAAGGAACATGAGATACAAAAACGCTTCGCAGACCGCTTCGCTTGTGGAAAAATGGCTCACCTGAATCAACACACGGCTCACTGAGATAAGATCCTTGTAGGTCTTCTGGAACCGGGTAGGAACAGATTGTCTTGTTTTCGTGTTCTGATGATGATATTTTCACCTGGAAGTCAACTTTTCATCTTGGTTCTGGAATAAGACTACCTTATTGCCAAGAACCACATGTGACAGCACAACATCATCTTCGATGGTGACGTCATCACCAACGAAAACCATGTCGAGGACACATCCGGAACCAATTTTCACATTTTTACCAATCAGACAATGCCGGATTTTGTTCTTCTTGCCTAAAAACAACATTCTTCGTGGGTTGTTACAAAAATCAAACCGATCGAAGCATTTCTTCCTAAGGAACAATTCGAAAGATGCGTCGTTGGTGATACTTGACAAGATATTCCGACCGAAACGTGGTGCTTGGCTGCTGGAGGTCTAAAGAGGGATTTACGGAATAGTTTTGATTTTTACAGTTGATTCTTGACTGATTATGACATTTCATGAAAAGTTGGGACCTCCCGTGCAGGTCCATTCCGGTTAAAGTACGCTGCACATCTCCTTGCTTACTGCTTGAAGGTGTATGAACTCTGTTCACTCCAAACAGTCTTCACTGTTTCGCTAGCTCTCGCGCGTCAGCAGTCTCGCCTTCTGCCACACTCTCTCACCCATTCGCAAGCAGTGATCTCTACAGTAACTCGCGATTTTACTTTCAACTCTCGTGAGGAATCTCCGAACTTTTTGATTTCGAGCACTCGTTAGTGACAGTTAACATTATTTTACCACTCGAGTATAAATACGAATGTAAAACAAAGGAAAAGTACGCTTTGAAATTGAAAAATAATAGGGAAAATGAAAAGATTAGCCCCCTGCCCCCGTATACCTACACAAAAAATTCTATGACCGGGGATTTTCGCTACCGTTTTCAGCGCATAAACAGGGAGATGTGCGATGTACATATTTAGCTTGAAAATGATAGTGTGTCATAAACCGAGAGTTTCCCACGAACTCAACTCAATTGTAAAGACTTTGTGCCTTTTCTTGGAAAGTTTAGAACACAATTTTATTTCTGTCCCGTCATTAGAGAAAAAGATTACTGTTCCAGGTCGTGGACTAGATTTTCAACGGGCAGTTGGAATTATAACAATTTTCAAATAGATAGAAAACAAAACTAACGAATTTCTCGATGAGAGAACGCCAAGCGGCAAGTCGTCATCTTCCAAGAAGATGTTGCTGGTGTAGGCAAGAATGGTAGTCGGTGAGATCTGAAAAGTATCTTCTTTCACCAGTTGTACATTAAGGAAAACTCACAACTTCGTCCGGAGACAACCCTGGCAGCCATCTTCCCAGAATAAGCTCGGTGAAGTTGATGAGTGACTCGTAGTCGCTGAAAATCAGTTCAGTAACACTGAACGCGTCTATTCCTAACCGAATCACTGCAGATCCTTGATTTCTAGCCAGAACCTCCACGTGCACATTGAGACCCAGAATGTCATCCTTGGACAGAATCTCTCGGACCACGTCGTCACGCGTTTGGAAGTCAAAGTTGTCACTGAAATTATAGATTTTTAGGGTTCAAAGTAGAAGAGAGGTACAGTACTCAAAAGGAGCTACGATTCTCATTGAAAATTTTAACCTCCGAAACGCTGATAAGACAGAAACAAGCGTTGCGGGTGTGCTGCGAGTCCTTGTGCAGTGCAGAGCCGAGAGTTGCACAGAATTTTGATTTTCTTCCGTGAAGAATTTTACTTTCGACTTCCGTTCTTTTTTTTTCACTTCTAACTTCTGTGAAAAATTTCACTTGCGCTAGAAAATTTTCATTCTCGTGTTATGAACTTCGTCGAAAAATTTCAGACTTGCTTGAAAAGACAACGAATTTCTTATCTACCTTGTCTAGTTTGTCTAAAAATGAGCAGCGATACAATATTTTTGGATTCATGCGAAAAAATTTACTTCCATGCAACTACACGTTGTTTTCTCCTGTTTAATGTTAAAAGCGGTGTCACCACATTCGAAATGTGGAAATAAGTGGAGACGTGTAGTGATCGAACATTCCCCACGCCTGTTGGTGAACAATCCATCTTTTTGAGAAAAGTAAAAAATCACCTGAACTGAGTAGCAATGAGCCTCGAGCACAGGGCAATTTCACAATCCGTCAAGTCTCTTCTCAACTCGGCTTCAGCCATAAAGGCGTTCTGAATCAAATTTCGTCATTCTTAAACATTTCCCGCTTACCTTTCCAACGTTGACTTCTGAAGGTCCGTCTACAGAAAAGTAAGCAGAAAGTTTTTTAGTTTCCTTTTCGATGGCAACCACTTCGTTGTAGTCGTTTGGTGTCGATGAATAGATCAGTGTCAGGACGTTGTCGTCGCTTTCTTGGCGGCGCGCTCTGTAAAATATGAGTCAGCTTCTGATATACATTTTCACAGGCTTGGAAAAGGTTTGAAACCAAAATATAGTAAGAATACTCATGCTTCGAATTATTGCTAATCTAAAGAAATTTTTCCTTCATGAATTCAGTATGCTTTCTAGTTTCAGTGAACTAGCGGACGATTTTTCGTATATTTTTTAGGATAAAGTTCAAAATTTTTCGATGTTTCAGAATTTCCTTTTTAATTTCGTCATGTTGGTTAATTTGATATTTGTAACATCCTGACGTGAAGAAAGATAACCTGAACGCAGCGATTTCTGTCTGCAACGTTGAACTGACGACAGCGGAGGGGTTGGAGACAAGAAGGAAGTCTCCTGAAGGATGATGTGAGGTTCGTTCACAAGATGTTAACAAACCAGTGACGAGTTCTCTGGTATTCAATTCTCTGATGCAATCACCGACATTGGAAGCTCCTTCGCATATCACAGGGGTTATTTCGGTAAAATGGCCTTTCCACATGCTGAAATTCATGTTTCCTTGTTTGTGTCTAATAAGTAGCTGACACGTATCTTTTCGTTTTTTGAATCGCAAATTCATTCCTAGTAGAAACGAGTTACATCTCGCCCATTGAACGGCGACAGGACGGCGATATACCGACGACAACATGGCGACGTACCGACGACCAGGCGAAAAAATGGCAAAATCTTCCATCTGTTGCCGGTAAGTAGCCAGTTTGTAGGGTATTTCGAATGGCGACAAAAATATTATGGAGTTCAATCGCCAACAAATTGTTCCCGTTTTGCAAAAATGAGGCCATCACCGAAATTACTTTATTCGAAAATGGAGAAAAGATCACTTCAAACTTCCCAAAACCGCTTTTTTCAAAATTTCTGATAGGAAGTTACTCAAAACCCATACTCACCTTCCAATCTCCTCCAAGAATTTTCTAGACTTCTCGGTTCCTACAATCAAAATGTGTTCAATTTCGGATCTTGAGATCCATGTCAAGGCGTAGTGGATAATTGAAACGTTGCACACTTCTAGTGAAGCCTGAAATTCCATGAAATTTTTATTTAATAATCTTTTTCATACTCCCAACTTCAGGAAGATTCGACGTTTTCGTCTAATACTCAACCAAAATTTCCTCTTAACATTAGTTTACTCGCGTTTACAAGATTCAATCTTCACAAAAGTTGTTTTCCAACCTTACCCAAGCTTATAATAAAAGGTAAATTATTGTTGGCTGCAGATTGCAGATCGAGATTAGGACATGACGCGCGATCAATAGACAAAGTCGTCGGATTTGCGGAACTGCTCAAACAGATTCGAGAAATCATGATTTTGTTTTCAACCTTTTCACCGTTGTGGACCCGACGACGACGGAGGTTTATGTGAACCTCAGAATTTGAAAAATTCGGAGCGGGCTTTTAAACTGTTGAAGGTGAGTATCAGAAAGTCGTCAGATTTACTTCAGAATGTATTGAAGCACACTGTGGTCTGCTAGGTTAGAGTGAATTGAAGCACGAGCTACGAATTTAAGCGTTTTCAAGTGACTCATTTCGATACTAGTGAAAGTGATCAGCTCATTTTGGCTCGACATGAAACTTACAAAACATTCATCATCAAGAGCGGGGATAAATCTTTCATCAAAAATCTCAGCAATAAGAATTGCTGTGATTGGTTTGTCGTCCTTCTTCACTTTCTTGAACGCCGACGCCGGTGGAACCATTTCTGTCTAAATTAACTTCAAATCGTACGGTTGGAGATAAGAAAAAGGAAGAAAGTCCTCTATAGCCTCAAAACCTGACAATACTAGCATTTTCAAAAATACAACTGGAGGATAAAAATTGCGTTAAACGTACCTGCAGTTAGAAAGGGCACTGAAAGGGATTTTGATTATATAGGAAGAAAACAAGTATAACACGACAGCAACTGGTCGACAAAATCTTGAGACAAAACTAGGCAAAACTTTATTTTCAACAAAATACACATTTGGTGGATACTGTAGGGGGGAAAACGACTCGCTGATGTCTAAAAGTGGAAAAATTCTCGATAAATAGAGAAAAGAAGGAAATAGCACAATTTTTGTCAAATTTCTCACAACATTGAGAACTTGTCATCACACAATGGAATGTAGGAATCTTTCTATTACTTTTTACATGACTGATCATCATCAAATTAGTACTAATTCGTGGGAATACACTAGAAAGGTAAGGAAACCGGACAGTTTTGGGATGAAATGAAGGCGGTGAACATCATCTTCGTATACCATTTTTCTTTACTTGTTTCCCATTGAGGCCTTGTTTGTCTGAACGGCGACGATGTGAAGAAAAAACGATAAAAAGTACCTGCACGATTCCGATGATCATTCCGAAGAGTCCGATGGCGGAGGCGAAAATTTCAATGATGAGAATCTTGACGAAGAGAGCTGGGTTCGCTGCGTCGGCGATGGCGGCTCCGGATCCGACGATACCTGAACAAGGCGATTTTCACATTTTTAAATTTTTCTGGACCAACAGTGAGTCCTCCTCCGAAGAGGATTTAAACTTTGTCTGATTGAGTTATGTGGAAAGGTTCGTGTGAATGACAAATTCACACGAATCTAAAAAAAGATGCACAACAACACCCTCCGCAACCTACAACTATGTGGAAAGGTTCAGATATTTGGAAACTGTGAGAAAGTTTTTGAGATAAAAATATTTCACGATATGAGTGAGCCTAACTTTTGGCATTTAGTAAAACGCACCGGTTGCACCGGGTGCACCGGATAATTCGAATACGATCTTATTCAGGCTCAGGCTGAACCTAAGCTATTAAAAGTTACCATTGTTAAAAGTTCATCTCTTCTCTATTTTAGGCTTAGGTTAGGTTTGGGCCAGCTTAGGTTCAGCCTAAGCCTGAATACGAATTACCCGGTGCAACCGGTGCGTTTTACCAAATGCCCTAACTTTTCCATGTATAAATGGGATACTTCTTCACTTGAGTTGCTTGACTGAAGTGAGTTTCCCAATCAGTTTTGTACAAGCTGACATTCGGAAAAGTTGATAGTTTTACGTTGATAAACATTATTTTTAAAAATTAATTATCAACATGGAAAGTTAGGCATTCTGAGAAGACCTTTGAAGAAAAGAACTTACCGACAGAAAGTCCACATACAAGGTTGGAAAGTCCAACAGTGAGTCCTCCTCCGAAGATCATGTATCCAGCAGCGAGGTTTCTGGCGAGAATGGTGAGTCCTTCTGCGTCATTGCTGAGTTCTTCTCTTGTGAAGCTCTTAATAAATAAGTATGAATTGGTAACCCAGGAGACGCGTACCGAGTATTTTCCAACGAAAACAAACGCCATGATGATTCCGAAAATAGCGACGGCTTCACAGAAAATGATGGAAACGAGGTTCTTGGTACGGATTCTTGGAGCCTTGACTCCTCCACCAAGGATGGATGATCCGGTGGTGAAAATTCCCCTGAAATTACCTTTTTAATAAGAGGAAGTGCTTTGAAAATTAGAAAATATATGTACACCTATTTTTTTCGAGATTCCCGTAACGAAAAACAATGTTTTCCGATACGTTGACTTCAAATAAAGAATATTGAAGCAATTCCCAACTTGAGATTATTGACCAATGGACAACCTTCGGCGAAATATATTTTTGATACTCGAGAAGTAAACAAGTTTTCTCCCAGTTTAAATGATGCGAACACAATAATTTGTACCAGATCACACTTCTGTAGCTATTTTCTCGAAAAGTGGTAAAGCTCGACCGAAAATTTAAAAAAAAGCTCACCATCCAGCACCCAAGACGGACAAAGAGAGAGAAGCAGCAATTCCCATACCAGCCCACATGTGTGGCGATGTTGACGTCAAGAACCATCCAACATCAAATCGGAATCCATAACCACCGATCATGTAGAAAAATCCTAGGTAATTGAATGAAAAAGGAACAGAGTATGAAAATTACCTGTAGCGACAATCAAAAACGTCGCGATCAGGAACAACGTCCCAGTTGTTTTGAGGATCGCGGAGGAAGCCATCACCTAAAACAATTGAAATGAAGGAAAAGAGCCGAGTAAGTCGGAAACGGGAGAAATGTTGGTTTTCGGTCTCTGCCACAACCAAATATCGATCGGACTATGAGTGAGTCACATAAAGATTGCTTGCGGATAAAATTTTATGAGAAATTACTATGAATCTGAAATTCTGACGGAAACTGTAAGAAACATGGAAGAACACAGAGAAACAGACCAAAAACCGAGTTGGTCGATTATTTTTCGAGAGTGTACGGCACACACTCGCCTGGAATACGCACCGTAAAGTGAATTTATTTTTTATTTTCGCACACTGAACAATAAAGCATGAGAGGATAGCCTGTTCCATTGTGTTTTCATACATTTAGAAGTCGAAAAGCATTCTTCCCGTTTTTATAAACCTCTATAGCTCGTATAAGGGTTAACACGTTAATTTCAGCTGAGTTTTAGCACTGCGAGAAAGAAGACGGCCATATCGACCGCCGGGTACGCATTGGTAAGTTTTTTTTAACACTGAAATGTAAATCTATTTAGATGGAGCGAAGGGGTAGGGATGGAATGGATGAGGTCGAAATGAGCGACAGTTCGAGTCGAGCAGACGTTCATGTCGGAGGTAGAAATTGAAAATACGTCTGTATGTAATACTCACCCTCTAGGAACGTATGCTTCATTCAATGCTGAAGGTCATTACGAAGACAGAGATCCTGACCAAATGCTTGCTGAGCCGTTGCAAATTTTCAGGTGATTCAAACTGAACATAATTTTTAATCATTTATTTTCAGTAAGTACGGAGACTTTCACACTATTGATTGGCAACGTGACTTGGCAAGAGATCGTCTCAGGCACAAATTGATTGCTGGGAGAAGGTTAATTTGTGTTTTTACAAGTTTTCAAGAAAATTTTGCAGCTCTGATAACCCCCTGAGTCTCCTTCAGTCTGCATGGGATGCGGGAGCAGGTTGGATCTGCGTCCTGCTAGTCGGTATGGCTGCTGGTGCCACGGCTGGTATTATTGATATATCCGTACGGTGGATGAGTGATCTGAAGGTTTTTTTCGATACGCTCAAAATCTTGGCAATTCACATCGGTTTTCAATTAAAATCTCAAAACATTTCATGAAATGTGTGAAAGATTATGTTCGAATAAAGTGGAAAACTCAAATTCCTAAGCTGAAAGTAGTTAAAAGGCTCTCTGTCTGATTAAAATGATCAATGCCG
The DNA here is from genome assembly GCA_963978915.1 of Caenorhabditis parvicauda. Taxonomy (NCBI): domain Eukaryota; kingdom Metazoa; phylum Nematoda; class Chromadorea; order Rhabditida; family Rhabditidae; genus Caenorhabditis; species Caenorhabditis parvicauda. Next base: position 4,195,529 of record OZ022251.1, on the reverse strand, counting down.
AAACGATCGCGTTGAGACGCGTTCAAGTTGGAAAACAATCTATCTATCAAACGATGTTTGGTCCTTTTTCCCATAAGCTGAGTCAGTGTCACCAAATCTCCTTTTTCATCAGAAAATACACTTACAGAACGGTATCTGCGCTGATCGATTCTGGTTAGACCGAGAACACTGCTGCTGGTCAGCAAACGATACTGTGTACAAGGTATATTCAACCTTTTGAGTGTTGCGAAGTTAGTATTAAGGATTTTGATTGTAAAAGTTGGACAAAATGGCCATGGGTCCTTGATTACTACAACGAGTCGAGTATCATTTTTGGCTTCATGGAGTACGCTTTCTACGTTGTTTGGGCTGTAGCAATGGCGACACTTGCTGTTATGTTCGTGAAGGTTTGTTTTTCAAGTAATTATGTAGGAAAAATTACTCTCCCTCTTCGTCGAAAATGTTTGAAAAGTAATTTTATGTTTGAAAATTCACTTGTTCTTTTACGTCAAAAATGTTTGAAAATAACTTTCATGGCAGAAAATTCACATTTTCTTTTTGTTCATTATCAGTCAAAATAATGTTTACATTTTAAGACAAAATTTTAAAAAAAGTTTAAATTGTGAAAAAAGTTGAATATTTGGCAATAAGCCCATGTAGTGGTTCCATTGTATATTTTCCAGTTCATTCTTAATTTTCATAATTAGTAAATCTTGTGAACTTCAGGTCTTCGCCCCTTACGCATGTGGTTCTGGTATCCCAGAAATCAAGTGTATTCTTTCCGGATTCATCATCAGAGGGTACCTGGGAAAGTGGACGTTCATCATCAAATCAGTCGGATTGATTCTGTCTTCAGCGTCTGGTTCGTTTTAGATTGTATGCCTTATTTAAAACTTTATGTTTTATCTTTTCCCATTTTTTCGCTCGAGCTTTTAGCGACTGTTGTTGGTCGTTAATGAAGCTTGTGTATTTTTTAAAATTCCCAATGAATAAGTAGTTATTATAGTGAGAAAAGCGTCTTTTGTTTTGGGTTTTCATGATAAAGACAAACATTTTCTAGTTGATTCCATGGCTTTAACTTTCGAAAAATCATCCAGCTTAACAGTTTGATATTCGACAAACTTTCTTCTTCAGGACTCAGTCTGGGTAAAGAAGGACCAATGGTGCACTTGGCTTGTTGTATTGGAAACATATTTTCTTACCTTTTTCCCAAATACGGGATGAACGAAGCGAAGAAAAGAGAGATTCTCTCAGCAAGTGCTGCAGCTGGTGTTTCAGTCGCTTTTGGTGCTCCGATTGGAGGTGTTCTGTTCAGGTTTGGTTTCGTTTTGAACGGAAATTCAGTGTTTATAGTTATGCGGAATTCCGCGTTCTTACCGCTTCCGTCTTCCGCCAAAGTAAAATTTGTTCCGCTTACATTTTCCTTCCACCTACGATCAAAATTAAGATTTCAAAATCAAAATTTCAAAAAAACGTAAATATCAATTTTATATTCTATAGCTGTTCGCTCAGCCACTGCACATATCTTCCTCTACCTGTAAAAAAGTCTGACCTTCGTGAATCGGGTACTTAGTACAGTAGCAGTTTCGTCTTGAAATACAAGAACGATTTAAGTAATGCGCCTTTAATTTCAATGGACTGAGAGTAAGAATATTAATTTAAATCCACAAAGATCTAACTGTTTGTTGTGAGAGTCCCGACTCCTACCGTACTCAGTTTACAAAAATACGACTGGCGCCCGTTAGAAATCGGTCAGACTTTTTGCTAGATATGTGCCTCTGGCCTGAAACTGCCGATTCAAAATTAAGATTTAAAAATTGGAAAGAAATAATTAATATAACAGAAATTATCAAAATTTTATAGCTGTTAGCTCAGCTCTACCCTGAAACTGCCGATTTTTATTTAATTATTTTTTCATTCTGAAATTCTGTTATTTCAGTTTGGAAGAAGCCTCGTACTACTTTCCTCTGAAAACCATGTGGCGTTCGTTCTTCTGTGCCCTCACTGCTGGAATCATCTTGAGAATTGTAAACCCGTTTGGAAGTGATCAGGTGCCCTTTTTAAAAATGTAAAACGTAGTAGACCCAATTTTTTATGAATTCTGAACTTCTCATCATATATTTTTCTATTTCAAACTGTCATAAAAAAGACTGTTTGCTGTCTTTTCCGCGAGGTTTTTCCACTATAAAACGGTTGTCATCATTTTTATAACTTTCGTTAGCAAGCTTAAAGTATCCAAATATGGTTTTTAACATTTCTCCATATTTTTGCTTGTTTCAAAATGTACGAACAAAGACTATTTGCTGTCTTGTTTTTCCGAGATTCTTTTTTTCTATCATATGAAATCGTCCTTTCAAATATAGTTATAGCTAAACTTGTAAAAACGAAACAAGTAAAACTTTATGTTTATAACTTTGAACCTCTCAGACCTCGATGTTCCACGTCGATTATATGATGAAGTGGACTTTTGTCGAGTTGTTCCCATTCGCAGCCCTTGGTTGTTTTGGAGGAGTCATCGGAAGCCTTTTCATCTATGCCAATGTTAAGTGAGTATTTGAAGGTGGTCGTTTCAAGAGTATGCACAGGAATACTCTGGTTTCAACCCGCTAAATGTGAACAAAACTATAGCATGATTCCAAAACTAGGTCTTTTATGAACATTATCGGGTTTTATAAAACATTTTGATAATGCGAAATCTATAATTGTGAGTCTTTCTTTCGGTTGCCAGGTCTTTTACCAGAGGTACAAGGTCCTACAGATTTTTTTCTGAGTGCTCACGAACTCATGTATAAAAAATTGTTTTTGATAATGATGGTTATATTTTCGAAAAATTGATTTTACCCCTTTTAATAATTGAAAAACTATCATCAGTTTGGGAAGAGAATCAATCTCATTTTTAGTATTAAAAGTGCTTTCAATAAAGCCATTTAGATGGTCACGCTTCCGCAAAAACTCGAAAACTCTCGGCGCCAACCCGATATTCGAAGTGGTTACGGTAACTGCCATCACTGCCGGTATCTCATTTTTCAACCCATTCCTGAAGAAGAGCGCATCCAGTATGATCCAACAGGTAATTTCCAACACAAAAGCGAGAATTTCGATTTGTTTCTTTTTGCAAAAGATTCTTATTGAAAACTCGGAAGCGGATAAGAAAACAATGTCACGAAAATTTCCTCGAACACTGAATAGTTTTGTACATCACATCTTGTCAGAAGTTGTTTTTCCAACCTTACGTAACGTTCAAGTCAGAGTTGCACGGAAGTAAAATTTTTCAAAACGGAAGTCGGAAGTGAAAAAAGGACGGAAGGCGGAAGTCGGAAGTAGAATTTTTCAACGGTAGTCGGTAGTGCAAAAAAGTTTAAAAAACCCAGAGATATTGTATATCCGCTCATTCTCAACAGGTGAAGGTCAATTCCTGACTGACGTAGAAACGATTTCACGGTCTTTTCGTCATTTTTCACGAAATAAAATTTTTTAACGGAAGTCGGAAGGCGAAAGTCGCAACTCTGGTTCAAATTATGAAAAGGGTAAATTATTGTTGGCTGTAGATTGCAGATCGAGATTAGAGCATGGCTTGAGGAATTAAAAAAAGTGGAAAATGAGGAATATTAGGCAAAATCGTCGGATTCGTCAAGAAATCATTATCCTGTTTTCAGCTCTTTGACCGTTGTGGCCCCGACGACCACGAAGGTTTATGTGATCCTCAGAATTTGGTAAATTTTCCAGTAAAAGTTGTTTTAGAAACATTCTTCAGGGTACCTACTTCAATCTGATCACCGCTCTAGCCATCAAGTTCATCTTGACCATTTTCACATTTGGATTGAAGGTGAATTTTGAAGATTTCTAAAATTAAAGTGGTGATTCTTACCAGGATGAACTTGGGTAGTGGGTTCATCGGCTTCTGAATTTTTAACCTGAAAAACACTTAAAAGTAATGTCATCTAATACTCGGGTAACCAAATACGAGTATTATAAGGAACTATCATAGTATTATAATGAAAAATACGAGTATTATATTGCCAAAAACCAAAACTTATTTTTCATTATAATACTATGATAGTTCATTATAATGCTATGATAGTTCCTTATAATACTCGTATTTGGTTCCCCTAGTATTTATCGGGGTTTCACTAGGGTATTGAAATAACCGGAAAAATTTATTCGAGACTTTGAAAGCCATTTATTTGCTGCAATTAAAAGAAAGACTTTTATTAACGACCAGCAATAGTCGCTAAACGCTCGACCAAAATAATGGAGAATGAAAAAAAGCTTGGATAAACTGTTTTGAAAACTGTTTCGAAAACTGCTTCAACCAGTGCAGTGTAGTGAAAGTTGCTGTCTAGCCATTACAAAAGTCATTAAATGAGACAAAAAACTTGATCCGACGTTTTTTTTTTCTAATATTCAGTCGCACTTCTATTGTTTACCCTCAAACTTTACAAATGTTGTTTTTCACCCTTACATAAGCTTGTGATAAAAGGCAAATTGTTGTCGGTTGAAGATTGCTGATAGAGATGAAGAAATGACGCGGGATTTTAAACAGTGAATATTGGACAAAATCGTCGGAATTTCTAAAAAAAAACTTCAACAATAATCTGAATCTCTTGAATCCGACAAGAATGTGTTTTCCAGGTTCCATGTGGTCTCTTCGTGCCTTCCATTGCCATGGGGGCGATATCGGGTCGACTAGTGGGAATGACCATGCAGCGTGTGTTCGTCTACTTTCAACAGCAGGCAGAGCAGTCATCATACTTTTCGTGTCAAATCGAGAAGGACTGTGCAATGCCGGGTCTCTATGCAATGGTTGGAGCTGCGGCTGTCCTGGCTGGAACTACTAGGTACGATTTTGTCCCGAAGATTCCTCGAAATGTTCTGTTTGTAAAGATTAATGCGATATTTCAAGCCAAAACGGAAGTAACCAAAACCAAACCTAAATAGAGCAGTGCGCCTGCGGCTGCAGTAAAATTGATTTGGTTTCTAGTCTTGAGGTCTAGAACCTCACGCCGTGCTACAAAGACGGGAGTGAGGAATTTGACACATCGTAAAATGGTTAATTTAACAGTGTACTTGAGTATCCAAGAGTTGGCTCTTCACAAAAGTTGTTCTTCCAACCTAGCCTAAGCTTATTATAAAAGGAAATAACTGTTGACTGCAGATTGCAGATTGAGATTAATACATGACGTCATGAATGCGGGTTTTTACAATGTGTCAAATTCCTCACTCCCGTCTTTCTAGAACTCCTTTAGAACCTCAAAGTTAGTACATTCACATTGTGTCATACATTGTTTTTTGAAATCCGAAGATTTTGTCTAATATTCCTCAATGTTGCGAATATAGCGTCATGTATCTTGATCTGCAATCAGTGATTTATATATCATCATAAGCTGAGGTGAGGTTGTGAAAACAACTTTTGTGAAGGTCTGAGTCTTGAAAACGCGGGTAATCTGTGAGAAAAAGAAGTACGGGCGAAAATTAGACAACATCTTTGGATCTCTTTTTTGCCATGGTAATATTCAGATTTGATTTCTATAACTAATAGCGTGATCTTCAAATTTCATTTTAAAAAAATCTAACCAACCCCAATCTTTATGAACAAAAAATCTACATTTGAATATTGATACCAATATGAAGGCAACGTCTACGCTCACGATTCGAATTCAGAATGACGGTCTCACTGGTCGTGATCATGTTCGAGCTGACAGGAAGTCTAGAGTTTATCGTACCCACCATGGTCGCCACTATGTTCTCCAAGTGGTTGGGTGATGCTATTTGCAAGAAGGTTCGGTCTCACTATTTTGAAATGTTCACAGCACAATACTCTAGAAACGAAATATCTTTGATATGAAGTTCATGGGCTGTTGATATTAAGAGCGTGTTAACTTCATAAATTTCTTTCAGCAGCGTATGAACTTCAAGCAAAGTCTATAAAAATCGTGTAACATCACAGAGAATTAATAAACAGCACAGTAATGAACTAACTAAATTTATCATAAAACATTTATAAATGTAAGGAAAGGTTCCCATCCGGGGGACATCATTGTATTTCATTTGAATTCTGAATGAAATCGGTTTCAGGGTATCTACGAAGCTCACATCGAGCTGAATGGTTATCCATTCCTGGACAACAAGGGAGAATACCCGTATTCAACGGTGGCGAGTCAAGTGAGTATTTGATTCTGTTATTTTGTTTACAAATTTTGTGATTAAATTAGGTTCTTCATCAAACCTGTCTGAAAAAAGTAGATCAGTGTTGAAATAAATGAAAATTTAATAATTATCACCCCTCTGCGAACTGGTAAGATTTCTTTGAGCATGTCCCATTTGATCCTCTTTGAAAAATCAGATTCAGATACAATTTCAAACATAAATATTCTGATTTCCTTTTTATTAAAAATAATTCGGAAAACATGAAAAAAATGATAACCATTATGAGAATATATGCACAAATAAAATATTCAAGGTGATGCGACCATCGAAAAACGTATCACCCCGTGACGACGTGGCAGTCGAAGGAAGCAGCAACAACTACCAGACGACAGCACAGTCGGATCTGATGGTGATCACAGAAGAAGGAATGACCATTGGAGACCTCGAACAGCTCCTCAGGAACACTAATTTCAACGGTTTTCCAGTGGTTGTATCGATCTCGACCATGTATCTGGTTGGGTTCGTTACAAGGTTCGGTTTTATGTTCGATTAGAATCGATTTCGAGGGAAATAGTGATATTTGAGAGTTAGATGGCTTAAAATTAGTAAAGACGTAGTCAGTAGAAACCGTAGTTATGGTTAATTCTTCTCACTTGCTGTTGACTTATAAGAAATTCTCAGCTACTTTCCGTGATAAATGGTTTTATGTGACTAGAATTCGAAAAAGTAAGTTGTTTGCGTGAAAATAATCTTACCGTAGTCAGTAGAAATCTCAAAAATTGTCTAATTTCTGACTTTCAAGCGAACTTCTCTGTTACTTGCCATAAATTCACCGAAAATGGTAAAGTTTAAAGTTGGACTTCTATAAATGGTGTTACCGTAGTCAGTAGCGACCGTAGCTATAAATTATTCACAATTTCTCGAATGTTGAGTCCCATAAGGAATTCTCAGTGTTCTCAGTTACCGTAGTCAGTGGTGACCGTAGTTACAAATATTCCTTATTGTTCGATTCTTGAAATCCATCTAAAATTTTAGCTCATTTCTCGTTAGCTTTTTTCAATTTTCACTCTCGAAGAAAATCAAAAATTTCCTTTTTCGATTACTGAATTTAGAAAATTTACCTGAAACAAGGTTGAATTTATAGAAAATAGTGTTATTTTCAAGTCGAACCGCTATAAGTTGTATTACCTTGGTCATTAGAGTTACACCCGATAAAATTATTCAAATCAGAATTTTCAAAATTTATTTTGCACAATAATGGTATACGAGAACTTTGATAAAGATTAACAATTCAAGAAAAAATGTGAAAAAGAATGAAAAATTATTTTTCAGACGGGACATCCTTGTCTCAATACACTCCGCAAGAAGAACCCAGCCGTACATCGTAACGAATTCGGTCATCTACTTCAATGAAAACATACCAGAATATCTGCCAGGAGCACCGGCGCCGTTGCGATTGAGAAAGATCATCGATTTGGTTCGTTTTATTCATTACGCAGAAAAAACACGGTTAGACTTGCTAAAAGTGGCTGGCATGACCTGATTCCAAGATAAAACAAGATCTGTAAGAAAATCCTCGATGATACAAAAGTTATAAGTGTGAGTATATTTACCAGGTCTTATACCAAGCTCATTGTATCACTTTTCGCCATTCCAAAAGTGGGCGTGTCGTGGGTGGAACAACCAAGAATGGTCGGTCAAAAATCAGTTACTTGCAAAATTTTCAAATGGAGACCTTAACTACATTTTCAATTTCAAAACTGGTTAGTCTCCTCGAAATATCTTACAATAATTTCAAAACAATTTTCTCGTTCGATATTTGAGCAGAAGACATGGAAAATGGGTGAAAATACCAAAAGACGGCTGCAAAGCGGTCACGCGGAGCGAAAATTTGAATCTATTGATTGGAGTCGACTGATTCGCACCTTTTTTGAAACTCCACCCCACTCGATTTTTCTGATCTTGGCACAACGTGCTTCCCATGTGAGCAATCAAAATGTAAGAACCAAGGCTGTTTACGAAATTATAAAAATCAACTGTTAAACATGAAATTAGCGGTTTTTAAAAATTTTCAACGAAACAGTTGAACTTTAATTAAACGGTTTTCCAGTTTAAACAAAACCGCTGATCGTTACATCGAAGTTAACTATAAATTTCGTTAAATCGTTAAATTTCGTAACCAGCCCTGGTAAGAACTATATTTTGCAGGCTCCCATGACTGTAACGGACCAAACTCCGATGGAAACGATCATCGACATGTTCAGGAAGTTGGGATTGCGACAGGTACATTTTATTTTGTGTAGACTAAAGCGATGTTGATTTGAAAACTGTCAAAAATGTAGCAATAATGGTTTTAGATTTGATATGTTGATCACAAATTTTAGCTGCATCGAAATTCTGAATTTTTTCATTGATGTCCTGAAAAAATAGCGATAATTTTGTCCGACCTCTTAAAAACTTCACGAAGGCCTAAGCAATTCAGACAACATCTGGAAAATGTCTTCGTTTCTATTCAGTTTTCTTTCAAAAAAAAATCTGAAAACTACACTTTTCAAATTTTTATCACCAATTTATTCGGATGGAAATATTTTAAGTTTTTTTCTGGGTTTTAATTTTATCAGAATTTCAGTAAAATGTTAAATGAAAGTGACACGTTTCATCGACCAACTGAGAACTCGAACCTTTTTTTAATTAAGAAAAAAATTGAGAAAATATTCAAGTTGGCAACTGACATTTCTGAATATTCCTTTCCATATATTTATCCGGTTGGAAATTATTTCAGTTTTGTTTTGAAATTAATCTCTAAAACTCTTTTCAAAAATTTAGATGAACATTTTTTCTTTGAAAATTGAAATAATGATTTTGCATCCGCATGATGAGTGATTTTTTTCAGGTACTAGTCACGAAAAACGGCAAAGTTCTAGGAATCATAACCAAGAAGGATATTCTACACTTTATGAGAAATACGGAGAGCGACTTTGCGAATCCGAATTTCGTCGAGTAATTACTAGTCAAATGCAGTTCTCTCTGTGCCACTGGAAGCGATTTTCTCATTGCTTTTCTTTCATATTTTATTATCATCATTTGTACTATCAGTTTTTACACACACCCGAGTCAAGTTTTAACAGAGACGAAAGTCCGACGATTTTGTCTAATACTTCACTGTTTATGTCCTAATATCGATGTGCAATCTGCAGCCAACAGCAATTTACCTTCTATTATAAGCTTAGGTAAGGTTGCAAAAACAACTTTCGTGAAGATTGGAAACGCGTGTAAACTAACATGTAAGAAAGAAATGTAATTGCTGATGAATATTAGACTAAATCGTCGGACCTCAGAAACTATCACACTTCACTTTTGTACGGTCACCCTTGGCCAACCGGTTTTGATC
>OZ022251.1:4119155-4185812 GCA_963978915.1 Caenorhabditis parvicauda | reverse complement strand
TTTACTAATTGAACTAATCTAAACAGACCATTTTGCAGTCAAAGCTTCGATTCGTCTATTCGACGTGAAAAACATGCGATCGACACAACTGGATGACGGTTGGAGGTACACCGTTGGTGAAGTGAAGGATATGCTCGAGAAGGAAATCGATACAACAGGCAATGTCTTGCGGTTGTATTTTGAAGGTATCATATACAACCCATGTTAACGCTACCACGTGAGAGGGAGGAAAGGCGAGAGAGGGCAGACAACTACGGACATGTTGAATGGGGAGGATACAGTGAGAGAGCGTGTACTATAGATAGACGCAGGCGGCGGGAGGCTGTGTTTAGGGAAGATGGTGCAGAGTCTCCAACACATTCTACAGATAATCAGGGGAGTTGTGTGATAGGTGCACATAGCTTCCTCTACCTGTAAAAAAGTCTGACCTCCGTAAATCGGTTACTTAGTTACCGTAGGAGTTTCGCTTTGAAATACAAGAACGATCAAGTAATGCGCCTTTAAGTTCAGTGGACTGAAAGTAAGAATATTAATTTAAATCCACAAAGACCTAACTGTTCGTTGTGAGAGTCCCGACTCCTACCGTACTCATTTTACAAAAATGCGACTGGCGCGCGTTTGAAATCGGTCGGACTTTTTGCTAGATATGTGAGGCAAATTGCAACAACTCGTCTACGGATGCTAAGATCAAATAGATTCCTAAAAATTCAGGACAAGAGCTCTGGATACCAGAACGAACACTTGCCAGCTACCGGGTACGACCATCAGATACGGTTACCGTATACCTCGAGAACATCGCTGAGCAGTTGGCTCTCAAGTTTGGAATGCAAGATAAGAACCCTGAGGGTCGACTCGCGGAGGCTTAAGAATTTACCAGATAATTTTAAGTTGTTTATAAATTATTTATACGAGGCTACAAACAGCGGTGATTTTGAACTTTTTTGTTTTTGAAAAGGAGAGAGAGGAAGAAAGAAAGAAAGAGAGAGAGAGAGAGAGAGAGAGAGAGAGAGAGAGAGAGAGAGAGAGAGAGAGAGAGAGAGAGAGAGAGAGAGTACCAACTCACCCATGAATCTAACCAACTGGTCCATTACAACTCCTCTGGAGTGATTGAAGTTGTTCTCGATGAATGAAGACTGTGCAATGTACAGGATGGTTCTGTCCACTAGTCCCTCTACGTTGGCGTCGGAGAAGGCTAAAAAATCACATAGAGTAAAAGACACGTCGCAAATAATAAAAGACACCACTGACACCAGCTACCATGACACTGTTTTTATCTCTTAGGCTCCATGTTAAGCTTGAGACATGGCGAAACACTCTCTGCCTTTCTGTAGGACGCGGTGGAGACCCTGCATCCTCTTGCTAAACGCACTCTCTCGCCAGCGTCTAACGGTAGTATACTCTCACTCATTGACTCCTTCCCCTTCAAAAAGTCAGTAGCTGTCTGCGCTCTCTCGCCTATACTCTCTCTCGCGAGGTACAGAGTTGTGTAGTGCCTTTAACTAATACTCACCTGCAAACTTTCCACTCTTCCTGATCAACACTTGAGGCGCACTGTTGTCCCATCGTTCCGCATGATACCATGGTTTGTATTCCTGAACGATATTTCTTTTTGTTGTGTAAACCTAGAGTCTGTCTGGAGCACTAATAAACGCTATTTCACAATCTTCGAAGAATTCAGAGTTTTATTCTGAGCCAGAGTTGAAACATAACCAGCGGACCCGCGGGAGTAAAATTTTTCGATTTTTTTTTCCGAAATTCGTTAATTCGCAACTTTTATCACAAAATTGTTCAAAGGAGATTCAAAATTTTGAAATATGATTTGAGGTCAGAAATGAAAAGAAGGAATTCTGTAAGCCAGGTTTGCTCTGTGAGCGAGAACATGAATATGAATGTACAAAAAACAAAGAATGATGGCAGACCACGGACCACCTCTTTTTCTAGGTTTAGGGAAGGTTGAGACTTCAAGTTTGTACCTAATCTAAGCCAATAAACAGTGTTGATAACGAAAAATGGGTTGCAAACTTTCCAAGATCTAGAAAAAATGATGTGTCCGTGTCCTTTGAAATTCCGCATAAAAGGATAGAGACCACCCACGACGTTAACTACTGACCTGCTCTTGAAAGTCGACACAAGTTCTCCGCTTCAATTGAGCAAAAGAGTCTCGTAGAACGTCCTTCTCGAATGGAGTCAAGCTAGGCCAAAAGTACACTTTTTGTACCGGTTTTCTGAATGTCCAACTTTTTCATAAATACTCATGATCAGTGCTGAATGAAATGATTACGATTAGGGATGGGCAAATCGCCAGTCATTGGCTATCCTCTTTTCGTTAGCCAATGGAATTGGCGAGCGTCTGGTTTTTGTGCTTTCTGAGCCTTCTCGACATTGAAGATGATGTTGTTCAGATGACATCATTTCGTCAATTGAATAGCCAATCGCTCACCAATGCAATTGGCTAATGAAAAGTGGATAGCCAATCGTCAGCCAATCACTGGCGATTTGCCCATCCCTAATTACGATTCTCATCTTTATAGACGTTTTTTTTTCCAATTGTTTCAAGATTGAATTGTTACCATTGGAAAAAAGTCAATTTTTGCATACATTAATTCTTCCAGAAACACATAAAAGTCATAAGTTCGCATTTTTCTTACAAAATTTAGAACCTGTATTTTTAATTAATTAAAACACCTCAAAATAATATTTTCAAACGCTGTCGAGTCAATCGCATTGTCATTGAGAGTCGGCGATGCGAAGGCCTGAATAGTTTTAATAGGTCCACCAATGGGAAAAACAACCTTCCTGCGGCACTTTTTGGCCTCAGAAGCGATCAAAAAAGCCGAGAATAGTAGAAAGCACGTTGTTCTGATCATTGAAAGCCGAAATCGCTTATCTGTGAGAGGCGATGAAGCTGTTTAGAAATGGGTCAAAACGAAATCTTTTATCGGCAAGAAAAGCAAGGAGAAACATGTGTCATCTTGTATAAGTTATTGGAATTTACAGAGTAGAAATATCACCATCTTCCATTTTATAATGACTTGAAGGCAAAATTTGTTTGAAAAAAAGTTATCATTTTTGGTTTCTTATATTTTTAACAAAAACATTTCCTCTAGTATCAAAATCCACTCGTTTTCGGTTATTTTACAATGCTTTCCAAGAGAAACTGTAGGAAAGATAAGCAAAAATAATAGAAAACGATGAGAAATCATCAAAAACGACCGTATTCCGTCTGATTCAAAGTGGATACTTTCATGCTCATTAGAAAATGTCTTCTCTGTGAGTAGAACTCGTGAGAATCTCGATTGAAGAGTCAAAAGGCTTTGAACTTGAGACAATTCTGTACAAACCCTTTCTGAAATGGAAGATGGTGATGTACAATACTGAAAAGGAGAGAAACCGTATTGATTAGTACTTTTTGCTTACAGACTTGCTTGAGCAGAGCATGTGTTAGTTGCTCGGGTAGGAGAGGGGTTAAAACACAAAATTCAGGTAAATAGTAAAATGCACCACTATCACCACGCACCATCACATTTTTTTAACCATCGTCTCAGGCTTAAGCTTAACTCCGAAATTTTAGGCCTAGGTTCAGGTTGATTGTTGTTGATCTTTGGCTTAGGCTCGGGTTGATTGATTGATTGATTGAACTTTTAGGCTTAGACTCGGGTTGATTGACTGTGAATGAACTTTTAGGCTTAGGCTCGGGTTGATTGAACTTTTCGGCTTAGGCTCGGGTTGGTCTTTCAGGCTTAGACTCGGGTTGAAATTTTAGGCTTTGACTCGGGTTGATTGATTGAACATTTTTTGCTTAGGCTCGGGTTGAACTTTTAGGCTTAAGCTTGACAGATTGATTGAGCGTCTAGGCCTAGGATCAGGTTGATTACTGAACTTTTAGGACTTATGCTTGATTGAACTTTTTTTGAGGCTTAGGCTTGAGGCACTTCGACACAACTCATGGTGCGTGCTGTCACTGGTGACTTTTACTAATTGCCAAAAAAATTTCTGAGATCGAGAAAGGCGAAACGTTTGGTGAAATGCAATATTGACAGGGCAGGATTCGGCTATTTGGTTGGTCACTCATTTACAGATCCGGGAACCGGGTTGGGTCTTCTCTATAAGAGGCAGGGATTCGGAAGATCTTGTCCGAAATGTTGTTGTTGAATTCGAATTTTTGGAACGTCACCTTGGCTGAAATCGTCGCTAGTAGTGGGATCTCTGAAAATGAGTTAAGTAGAAGGAGAGTGAAAATGAGAGAAAGGGAGAAAGAGAGAGAGAGAGAGAGAGAGAGAGAGAGAGAGAGAGAGAGAGAGAGAGAGAGAGAGAGAGAGAGGGAGAGAGAAGGAGAGACAGAGAGGGGGAGAGAGGGAGAGAGAGAGTGAGAGAGAGGGGAAGAGAAAGTGAGAGAAAGAAAGATATAGAGAGAAAGAGAGAGAGAGAGAGAGAGAGAGAGAGAGGGGAAGAGAAAGTGAGAGAAAGAAAGAGATAGAGAGAGAGAGAGAGAGAGAGAGAGAGAGAGAGAGAGAGAGAGAGATAGAGAGAGAGAGATAGAGAGAGAGATAGAGAGAGAGAGAGAGAGAGAGAGAGAGAGAGAGAGAGAGAGATAGAAAGAGAGAGATAGAGAGAGAGAGAGAGAGAGAGAGAGAGAGAGAGAGAGAGAGAGAGAGAGAGAGAGAGAGGAAGAGAGAGGAAGAGAGATAGAGAGAGGGAGAGAACCTAAGCTGACTGACACTCACCTACGCAGACCGGGAACCCCGGGGGTAACCTCGCGGAACAGAATCTTCTCAGTTTATCCAAGTGTTTGAATGGCGCAACGACTTCAAGAAGATTCACCAGCACTTCTACTGACAGTGGGAACTCTTCGCTCTGGAAAAATGAATGAAAAATCCTGTCAAGTTTGAGTAACATGGTGAATCTTAATTATTGGTACGGCAGAGAATACCAATTTTTCAACCAGTTTTTATTTTTCCTATTCATTTTGAATATTCTTCAACGTCTCATCGCCAATGTTACATTAAAATTAGTGAGGACCTAATGTGATTTTCATAAATGATGACTAATGTCTTCCACAATCCATACACGTGCTAGCTGTGGCTATGATTGTAACAAACCCGTGTCTAGATTGTGGCAGACACGTGTCCAAATTGTACCGAACACGTGTCTAGATTGTTGCAAAAACCCAACTTCATGTCTCCACAGAAACGCTGCCTGCTTCGCATGCCCAACTTACAAACTATCCCATGTATCAATATTTATAGGCATGTAGGAAAACACGGACACCGCGGCAGACCACCTCTTTTTTCTAGGCTCCGGTAAGGTTGGGACCCCAATTTTTGTGGATCTTAATCAGCACTATTTTAAGGCTCAATTTATGTTCGAACAGGAGGTCCCAACCTTACGTAAGCCTAGAAAAAGAGGTGGTCTGCCGCGGTGTCCGTGTTTTCCTAAATGCCATATTTATAACCCACTTGGTGAAAAGCATGCAAAACGAAAACTCACCATGCCGACGAGCGCTTTGAACTGTTTCTCGTTGGTCTTCAGAATCTGTGGTCGTCCGAGTTGTGGCGGAGCGCCGGGCGCCGCGCCAATGTACTCTTCCCATGTGGTCGGCAACCTTCCTGGTGGAGCTAACGACTTTCTGTGTTGCAGGCTCTGAATAAGTCGAAATATAAAATCGCTCTTGGTTATTGTCTCAGAAATTTTGAATCATCTTTCATCTAATCAATAAGTAGCTTAAACTTATTTTATACGAAAAAATAGACTGAATCATGAAATAAGAATCGGGAGTCATGAATCTTTTTTCATTTATCTTTGTCCACAGCTCAAAACTCAGGCTTAGGTAACGTTCAAAGCACTAGTTAGGTACAAAGCTGAGATTTGATCAAAGTTTAAACTTGATTACCACAAAAAATGTTTGCATCTTGTAAGAAATGATTCTTGATTCGATGATTCAGTCTACTTTTTCGTATTAAGTCTCAAAATTCGTGAAAAGTTCAAAAGCGCGAATATCCAATCATGACTAATAACGTAGTTGATTATGAGAAAGTACTAACAATTATCCGTATTTCAAAAATGTATTCAATTAAATACTCTCTAATGAACTGAGTTTGCTGAAAAATACTTTCAACTATTTGGTTGGACTTCAGATATTCTTTATTTGACGCCTTGGAGCTCAGAAAGAGTCGATCAATGACAAAAAGTAACGTTTTTGCTAATTATGAGTGAAAATATCTTCTGATTTCGAACATTCGACTTCCGTTGAAAAATATTATTTTTTCGTGTTATGATTATCGTCAAAACTTTCGGATTCGGGTAAAAAGATGCTAAAATGAGAAAACTTTGGTATTTATTGCATCCCACATCCCGTTTTGTTCAAGCTTAAAAAACGTGGTGTGCGTTACCATTAACACCTCTTTTTTAGGCTTATGTTAGGTTAGGATCAGCTTAAGGTTTAACCTAAGCCTAAAACAAGGTGGTTGGGATGTTCCGAGGAGTTATGACCGGTTGAAAAAAAACGGGATGCGATTTACTAAAATACACAAATATCGCTAGAAGCATGGCCGTTTTCAAACGCGCTCTAATCTCAATTTTGCTGAATGAGTACGGTAGGGTCGGGACTCACACGACGAACAGTTAGATCTTTGTGGATTTAAATTATTATTCTTACTTTCAATCCATTAAAATTAAAGGCTCATTACGTAAATCGTTCTTGTATTTCAAGGCGTAACTGTTACGGTACTAAGTACCCGATTTACGGAGGCCAGACTTTTTTACACGTAGAGGAAGCTATGTGTCGAACTTTTGTAACTTTAAACTTTGTATAATTCTAGAAGAAATCTCACGGCAAACTCATCATCCTTGACACTACTGCCCATCGTGAGACTCTGGAGCAGCGACTTGTTCTTCTTGACGTCTTCACTCGAAAGGTGCTCGCGTCTCTTGATCGTCGTCAATTTAAGCCCTTCCACTGTGTAGAAATTCACTGGGAAATCACCGAGTTGCTTCTGCAATGGAATTTTTCAAGATAAGATGATGGGGCTCAGAACTTTTGGGAAGTGTCAATGAAAAGAATCGAGAAGCAGAAATTTTTAAGAAAATTTCCGATTCTCAACGTTCAAAATGGTTTCGAAATAACTTTGAATAAATTTTCAATCTTTGCAAAATTGAAGTTTTTCTTTTTTTCTGGTGACTTCCCAATGAAAATAAACTGTTACCGAGAAAAACATAATATTGAAATATCATATTTAAAAAAAATGTAAATTCACCTCGTGTACATGCTTAAACACCCATCCGGTGTATGCTTGTTCGAATGTTATTGTTTTTGTTGACATTCTGGCACTGATCACGTCTGATGACATGAGGACATCTACCTGCAATGTTGCGTTATTTTTAAAACGTTTTCATAAAGAAAAATGATAGAAAACGATGAAGAAGAATGAATTGAACGGTATCGGTTTTTGAGAATAAATTTTGAATGGTTTTTCTTTCATATTTATGAATTTCTATATCGAAAATGATGAAAGAGGGAGAAAGAGAAATCAAAAAATTGAACATAAATTTTGAAGAAATTCGTTTTTTTTCGTATTCATCTGATATTTTCTGATTTTTCCAGAACAATAATAAAGAACGCAGAAAAATTGAATATTATATCAGAAGTAAATATAATTTTTTCAACCTTTTTCATAGAGAAAAATACTAACGAAAGGAGAAAAATTTAATCGAAGCATTTTTAGTTTTTCAACACGATTTTTGAACAATTTTTTTTCGATTTTCACGATACAAAAACTACCTCTTCGTCGATCTCCGCTTCGGATTCTTCTTTGCGTCCTCTCTGAAACACCTTCGTCTTGTTGTCCATCACCACAAATTGCTCGTCGGTGTTGGCGTCGGCGTTGAACAGAAACGAGATGTCTCCACGTTCCCAACTTCTGAAATTTCTCTGATGACAGACAATACAGACACGTGTCCGACCACATTCTACTCGTTTCCAAGTTTGAGAGAAATTCTACCCAACCTTACATCGGACGTATCGCCCTGATCTCCCTTCACAGCGTACAATGGTCTCATGCAGTGCTAGGAAGACAGGTTCAAAGAAGTTACTTCACGATAAAATGCTCAATTTCATACTTGCGTTTCCGAGAAATCGCCTTTCACAAAAGTTGTTCTCCCAACCTAACTCAAGCTCATAAAATACAATTACCAATGACTGCAGATTACACTTAATACGAAAAAGTGTACTGAATCGTTTGACTCAAGAATCATTTACTTAAGGAAAGCTTACAAGGTGAAAGTTTTTTGTGATAATCAAGTTTAAACTTTGATCAAATCTTAGCATTGTACCTAACTAGTGCTTTGAACCTTACCTAATTCGAGGTCGACAAAGATAAATGAAAAAATGATTCTTGATTCAAACGATTCAGTACACTTTTTCGTATTAAATGCAGGTTACAAACTGAGCGTAGTAAACGTCATGGTCGCATAATTTTATAATGCACAAATTTCCTTACTCTCGTCTTTCTACCTAGTCCTCACTCAGTGATCTCGGAGACCTGGATACAGAGTTCCTGATTCATAAATATATATTTGTTTTTGCTTTTATCAACACCTTGTTCTATTAACTAATTGGAACCTTCTTAAATTACTAACACAACTTATCTTTTTACTGGTTGAGACCATTCTAAATACCCCGATCGAACTAGTTGAACCATCGTTTTATCAGTACTAACACCAGTATCCAATTCTTTTCTCTCCGGCAAAGTTAAAAAAAGGTTCTCAGAGTTTGCTAGATCTTTTAGCGAGTAATGCTGGTCGTTAACTAAACTTATATTTCTTTATTCTCAGTGAATGAATACTTATTGAAGACAAACCGTTCAGAGAAGTCAGCGAGAGACGTGTCCATCCTCAGTTTTGTTCCTTTCTTGTAGACCAGGCAGATGTCCGACGGGAGAATTCGCGAGAGAAGTGGAACTGAATTCGTTTTGTTTTAGGTGACGACTTTCACACGAATTGTAATCATTCCTATGATTTTAACTTGGAAAAGTACCTGGAAAACTAACAATAGTTGTTTTTTTTATAACGGACACTCATCTTCAGTATTGACCTCAATTGGAACCCATATCCCGACCAAAAATATTATTTCCGTTATGTATTCCTGCAAAATCTAAGATTTTGAGGAGAAAAAACAATGAAACCCTTATCTACTTCGTCTAGTTCATCAGAGAATGAACGGTTATACGTCGACTTTTTTGCACTCCCGAAAAAAATCCAATCTTATTTTTTTCTGGACCCAATCAGATTTGACTTTCCTGATTATTTTTAAATGCTCCAGATGTACTTCAAACTTGAGTTAATAGATAGATCATGAACAAAAGTATTATGGAATGAATCATCATGATGTGTAGTCATGGTTAAAGGCCCATTTTTTATCAAATAAAAAGTATTTTGAAATATATTTCATTCCGATTGGAAACACAACTCTGGATCCAATCTGATTATTTCTGGATCCAATGGGAGTTGACTTTTCTGAGTATGATTCCAATTTTATTCTCCGAAGGCAAAAATGAAAATCTCCAGTAGTTACCGTTCATCCCATCAAACATCAAAAGTTTGAAACCTCATTTCGAAACATAATTTTTTTAATTTCCAAAAAGTGAAAAACTCACTCCATGACTGGAAATCCCATTTGAACTCCATGTAAAAATCTCCAGTTTCGCGGAAGACGTCGATCAGATTCGACTTTTTACTTGACAGTTTCTCTTTCGTCTGTGACTTGATTTTTCGCAGCATCTCTGTTACTGAATAGAGGTTTTCATCTCATATGTTAGATAAAAAAAACTGGTAATTTAAGAATAACACCTGGCAACCTTCATATGAGACCTGGTGAATGTGGAGTATTTTCAACTTGTAATTTTGCATTATAAATTTGTTCTAGAAGACCTGGTAATGTTCATTCAAGACATATTTTTGTTCACATTAGTACTGACAACCAGAGTTGCACGAAAGTGAAATTTTTCAAAACGGAAATCGGAAGTAGAATTTTTCAACGGTAGTCGAGAGTGCGAAAAAAACTGAAAAACTTAAAGATATTGTATATCCGCTCAATCTCAATAGGTGAAGGACAATTTCTGACTGAGTAAAAACAATTTTACGGTCTTTTCGTCATTTTTCACGAAAAAAAAGTTTTTGACGGAAGTCGAAAGTAGAATTTATTAAACAGACGTCGGAAGTGAAATTTTTCACGGAAGTCGGAATTCCTTGCAACTCTGCTATCAACCTTTATATAAGACTAGTAAGTGTGAATTATTCTCCACCTTGTAATTTTGCATTATCAAGGTTTTTTCAGAAGACCTGGTTATCTTGGAATCAGGTCTTGCCATGGTTTCGTTAACGTTTACCAGGTCTTACCAGGGTTTTTCTTTGGATGTTGATTTGCGAGACTATTGAAAGCTTACTTATCTGCCGATCGCCATAGCTGATTGCCTCTTTCAGAGGATTCCAACCATCCATGTTCTTGACGCGGACCGGCGCATTGTTGGCTAGGAGAATCGCTGTGGCTTCTGGAAATTTAAATTTTCCTAGAGATTTTTTTCCAGTTCCCATAATCCCATTTGCAACTTCCGTTAAAATATTTATTTTCGTGTCACGAATTTCCTCAAAAATTTTCGAAAAAAAATACAAAGTCATTAACTTTATATTATTTCTTCCCTTTTTATATTCAAGTTTTAATTCATAGGTTTCTGTAGGCGTACTGTTTTTGATGTTTCAAATTGGAAATGGGAACAGAGTACTCAATGAATTATGCAAGAACCAAAGAATAAGCGCAAGAATAAGTTTTTAATACATAGTTTTTTTTACACTTTTTAGTAACTTCGACTCTGAACGTTGAGAAAAAAGCCACGTTGTTCTCATGGTTCCAATAATTTCTTGTTTTAAAAATTTCCATTAGTTTTTCACTCTAATTTTTGAAAAGTATTTTTCAGAGATAGTTTAAAATGTATAATTTTCGTAAGCTAAAAACTAAATTTATTGTTTTGACTTTACGAGGCTTGCTGTGATTGCTTATGTTCTAATTTTTAGTTACTAAAAATGAATCATTCACACTTTCTGACTAATTTTCTAAGACTTAAGAATCCACGTCACCACACACTAGAAAAAACTTTATGACCGATCTCCCAGGTATTCGAAAATGTTGAAAAAGATAGAACCGGTCCCAAAAGTTGATTCATAGACCTGTTTAGGTCACAATTATTACTTCATAATTCAGCGGTTTTAAAAGTGATTATTTTTTGTGCTTATAGTCGCTTCTGCACATATTGTGCCGTAATCTATCTACAGAGTATGATCTACATGAGTTTCAAGATAACTACTTTAGAGGCGAATGAAACATATTCTCTATGAAAAACGGTATTATTGTTATCAAAAAAATTCACCTCTATGACCCAGCATGGTGGATATATGAAGTGCGGTGTTACCATGCATGTCTTTCTCAGCGAGACTACGACCTAAACTTGGAATTATCAGTGATAAAAGGGAAATTACCTTTTTTGATTAACTGCAAAATGGATTGTGTGTCATTGAAGAATGCAGCTTTATGTAGGGGATACTGTTCCAGCTCATGTCGCCCGAACATTCTGAACGAATCAAAGTGAACAAGGTCTGTTGACAAAACAAAAAGAGCCAAAGGACATGCCGCGTGTTAATTCAACCAGAATATACCCAAAACTTGTTTTGTCATTGTTTATTTAGTGAACTTGGAGTGTTGGTGCTGCTGCACAGAGGGAAATGTCAATGAATTATTCAGCCAGTAAAAGGCGTCTTTGGCACGCCCCGTGGCCTTCTTTGCCTGATAAAAAAGAAAAGTGCGCGAGACAATTACTGATACGGGAAAATTAATTGCTATGGGAAAACAGAGGACAGAGATCCGAGAGAAAACTAGAGTTCCATTGAAGAGAGGATGAGTCATCGAAACAAGATGACACAATCATAATGAAAAAAAAGATTGAATGAAGATGTAAGACAAACAAATGTCTTTTTATTCGATAGAAAAAAGAATGAAATCGATCACATTATGATAATGGTATGAGAATCGGGGAAAAGAGAATGGTCTAATAAAATATTCTCTCTGAAAAAAAGATCAACCGAGCTAGTACACTTTAAACTCTCACGAGTTTGGAACAGAAACTGGCACATGTCTTAATGGACTGGAAAAGCACTTTACCAAAATCAATGAGTGAGGCAATCTTCATCAATCGTTGCAGAGAAGCAATGAAAACAAAAAAGACGTGAGAAAAAAAGTAAATTAAATCTACAATAACACTCCAATTGACGTTGCTTGCTCTTTTTTTACTTTATTTTTTCTCGCAGAGTCGCATTTCTGCTTCAAAAAGGGTGGTTACACTGGGCCTCTAAACGACTTCGTTTAGTCAAAACAAATTGGATTGTTATAATCTCATGTGGCGAGCAACACTAACGCCTCATAGGATTTCTCTTTGGCCATATTTTGTCTCCCGAAAAAGTAAACAACTGTCATTTACGTGTATTTTCTTTCCGTTAACGTAAATTTTCCAGCAACATCATTTATTAACAAGATCAAATATTTAAAGGTGTTTTGCTCACAAAATACATGGGACAAGATGGTCGGATAAGCCCTATTAAATAAAAGATCATTGTTGTGTGAAGTTCATTCTTCGATTGATGAAGTTTTTCATGTTTTTTTTTGTCCCTTTTCCAACTTCATCAATCGATTCCTTTCGTCTGTACAATCTAAATCAGGGGAGGATGGAGAAGTCACCTTATAGGAGACTGAAACAATTCTGAGAGAAATCAGATATTGAAGGGACATGCGTTGTTCGGGTCCCATTAGGTAACAGATTAGCATCTTGTGGGTGCATGGAGACTATGCAGCCATGACCAGAGAGAGAGCAAATGTTACAAGTGATGAAAAGAGAGGAGGAAAAGAGAGAGAGAATGTGAGGAAACCATTTGTAATGAATCATTTTTTTCATTGTTGCTTTTCAACGTTTCCTCACATACAAAATGGTAGGTAGGTACACATATTTTTGTAAGGCATAACTTACTTCGTTTCTATTTACATACATATACGTATGGTTTTTGCAAGGGCATTGGTGGTGATGGTGGTTTGTATGTTACCCTTTGGTGTGTGTGTGGTTGTGAAATAATAAATAAGTGATGGTGGTTTCAAGACGAAGAATTAGTTTTGGCGGTTAGAAACGTCTCAAAAACACCAACAAAGGAGAACAAAACAAAATGAGCATTTTGACAATTTTTTGAAAACTGTCCAAATGTCAGGAAGACAGGGATAAAGAAAATGTTGAAGGACCTGTCTGAACAATCACCGATATTTTGATGATTTTTTAACACTCGTGTTCGATCTTTGTACATTCGAGATGGGTTGGGGTGGTGATTCACCTACGAGACCAAAATGTGAAGATCGGGATGCTCCTTGAATAAATCAAAAGAAAGCTATCTGAACATCCAATCTGGACATTTTCGGTCTTTTCGATGACGACACCATGGTGTATTTACACAAATAATGTCGAAACTCGGAACAACGTTTTTTTTCAGCGAGATTTCGGCGTATATTTGTTATGGCTGACACGAGTATACAGCAGATAAGGCTACTGTCTTCTTGCGTCTTTGCCCTTAAATAGGGCATCACTAGATCTATGTAGAATCTAGTCTCGAGAATTACCAATCAACGCTTTTTTCATCTTGGGAAATTTTCCATCGATTGGAACTCAAACTAAGGCGGTTATTACTCGTCTGGACAATCTATTGCCTAGCAAAACTGAGAGAAAAGGAGTTTGAGGTGTGGGGAAAACTCAACAATGTATGTACAAAATGAATATCAACACAAGAAGAGGGTTGCGTCGAGTCATCTTTCAAAATCCTTCCACAGAGAAACGACACTCTTACTCAACCCTCTTCAATTCTCACCATGATGAAAAATCAAGGAGTGACCCACTACGCGCTATGTTATTACTCGAGAAACAAAAAGTGCTATGAGACAAAAATAAAGAAAGAAAAGTTACTGTACAATCGAGGTCCCACCATCTACACGTTGACTTCCGTTTCACGGGAAGCCTGTGGACGCTGTTTGTGGTGCTCCATCACCGCTTCCTGACAAGTTTCCGTGGTCGGAGGCAGATTTGCATCTGCAATCTTCTCCGGTGTCTGTTCTTGCAGTGAGAGAGCAGAAAAGTCGAGACAGTCAGGCACCAGAGCTGCATCTGAAACTTTGTTGGTGAAATCTTGTTTTAGAGATTCCAATTGTTCTTACGATGAAAAGCTTTGAAGATAAATTTTACCTTGTCCAACTTCGGTGCCGTCCTCCTCGTCCTGATGGAAGAATAGCAGAGACGATCGTCCAGCCGATGGCGGTGGTGTGCTGAACATTGCGAACGACGGTTGAGCCTAAAATTTCATAATGAAAAACAACTCTTCTTATCCTTTCCTATGATAAATTTACAGACATGGAATGAAATTATCACCTTCGGAACGACCTGTGATGTCACAATCGGAGACAAAGTCGTCATCATCGGACTGTCGACGACCGACGGCGGTGGTGTTGTGGGTCCTGCTGAGCTGACTTGGACGAACAACGGTTGTTGATTCGACAGTGCCGGCAGTGTCCGTTCCGTCAGGAGACTTTGGAAGTGATCGTAGCTCGGTTCAGTCGCATTACCGGGAGTCAAGAATGGACCGCTGAAATTAACCATTCAATTGATGTTTCTTGTAATCGTTATGGAATCCAAACATCATTTTCTTGCAAACCATACCTCATGGCATGTCTCATGTCCGATTCTGGTGGTGCACCAACCAAGTTGTCCATTCTGGCAGACAGACGAGCAGCCACGATTCTGTTCATGACGTTGAAGTGTTCAACCATCTGCTGAACATCTCGAGCAGAATCTTTTCTGAAAAAAAACGTAGTTGAAATAAAGTTTCCAAGGTAGAAATGCATTTTGTGTCAGATTCTGTGAAAACAAAGTTACCTGTACAAGTTGCTCGGTGTTTGCAGAATGGTTGGTGGCGCACTTTGCTGCACCCATGGGTGGCTCAGGACTTGGTCCGCAGTGTACCTGTTGGCGACATCTCTGACCAACAGGTGCGAAACCAGATCTTTGGCCTCGTCGGAGATCATGTCCCATTCCTCTTCTGGGAAATCGTAGCGTCCTGATTGGATAGTGGCGAATAGATTCTCTTGGCACTCGTCGCATGACTGACCTTCCATCCATCTGAAGAACGTCCCATAAAGTTAATTTGAAAACTATGAAGCCATTTGACAATGAATTATAACGAAAAAGTCATCTCGAATCATGAATCATTTTTCATTCATCGCAAAATATAGTTATGGACACCTTAAATTGTAGGCTTATGTATGGCTCAAAGGACTAGTTAGGTACGGAGCTAAGATTCGACCAAAGTTTGAACCAGGTTATTACAAAAAAAATCGCACCTTGTAAGCTTACATGTAAATGATTCATGATTCAGATGACTATTTCGTTATTAGTTTTGACAATGAGATGTTATTAAGAGAAACTGCTCACCCGCACTCTTCGTCGGAGCACTGTCCCTGGAAGGGAGCGTAACCGCAGAGCATGATGTAGAGAATGACTCCGAGCGACCACATGTCGCACCGCTTGTCGTACTTCAACGCGTCACCGCAGAAAGCGTCCACAACTTCCGGAGCCATGAACTCGGCGGAACCAACAGGCGATGCCAAATCCGGCTCCATCATTGACTGGCTCATCTGGTAGCTTTGCTTGGATGGGCGACTCGCAAGGTCGAGGTCGCAAAGCTTGACGGGTGAGACGTGGTCCGGCTCCGTGCACAGAATGTTCTCAGGCTTGACGTCACGGTGCGCGATTCCACGATCATGAAGGAATTTGAGCGCAGTGGCGATTTCCTTGGTCACTTTTCGAGCTTCTTCTTCGGTAAAGTAACCACGGGCGAGAATATGTTGGAGCAATGGGCCTCCGTGCATCTTCTCCATCACCATGTAGAAGCAGTCTTCGTCCTCGAACCACTGTAAACGCTCGTTCATGGTCAAGATGTTTCAATTTCCACTAGCCAGAAGACAAAATTGTGTGAAAAACTGAAACTCACATCGATGAGCTGAACGATGTTGGGTTGGTTTTTGCAGAGGTTGAAGATGTGCACCTCGCGAAGGATGCGCGATCGTGTATGCGACTCGTCACTCTTGCTAACCACCTACAATAATTCTCCATGAACATAGGTACAGGTGGCTAACACTACCTTCACCGCATACTCCTTGCCGGTTGCAATGGATTTGCAGGTAGCGACGCTTCCATACGCTCCCGATCCCAGATGTTCTTTGGTTTCAACGTAGAAGTCTGAAAGGATAAACTTTTGATTCTGCCTCATCTGCTTTCAGGTGTTGAATTAACTGAAATCCTACCTCTGAAACCCATTTGCGACACGCCGTTCTTCCTTGTCGACTTGGACGAGCGCGCACGTCCGCCTCCGTTGCAGAAAGATCTTCCCAACGTGACCAACTCGGCTGGCTCGTCGTTACCCTCGTTCTCGTCTTCTGGATCAGATTCAAACTCGCCAGGGAAACGGTCCATCGTGTCTCGACCACCGTACACGTGTCTGAAACCATAAAATTGTGTGTTTCCAACAAACACCTTTTTGTCAACATCATGAACATAAAACATTGCGAAATATCAATAAAGTTGACAAGCAATCTCTTACCTCGACTCATCGAACGAGTCACTCGACTGATTGCTAACGTGTCTCCCATACTGACGGATGTCAAGATCTTCGTCGTCAAAGCTCAGCATCGATTGGTCTGAAACGAACAAGTTATTAAAAAGATCATATTTCACAATTACTTGCGGGAAACTTCGATAATTTTGATATCTCATTATGAACATTTCATTCTTGAGAATCTAAATCAAATAAGTAACAATTAACAGAAATCTCGAAAAAGGTGAGAATAGTGCGAAAAATAAAACTATATAATTCCTACAGTAGCCTACACGGGCGTAGATCAAAAAGTATTTCAATCGATTTTTTTCGTTTTGGTTTTTCTTGACTTTTCGAGATTTTCTAATTAATTTTTTTCTTTTACAAGGTAAAATTTTGTTCATTTAATGAAAATTTTAGAGGAACTTGGTAACGACGTTCTCAATGATGGAAAATAATTTCAATAGTGAGTTTTTCAATATTTGTTAAAGTTTTGTTTTGAAAAATCATGTTGTAAAAAGTAAAGACGTCTCACAAGAGACATCAGTTAAACGTAATTTTGTGTAATACGTTCAAAAATGATTGATTTTGTACCTGAGATAAACATCAGCTATGAATTTGTTAAGCGACTACACATTGGAACTAAAAGTGAGTCTTTATTAGTTTTTTCTTCCAGAACCTTCTGGCAGAGGCGACAATAAAGGGGGAGGGTTAAGAGAGGTCACTGCTGGTCACACTATGCAAATTGTAAATGACGTCATGGTGGGTGCAGACCGTCCAGGTGCACTCAATAAAAATAAAAACAGGAAGTATTTTTACTTCCACCTGCTCTTGATCAGTCCACTGGGATTCATGGTCAAACCTGCTGTTGAGATTAACTAACCATTCTTTCCGTAGCTCTCCTCAGAACCGTATCCATGATAGAAAGCCATTTTGATTGTTGTTGCTTCTTAATCAAGAGGTCGAACTTGACAAGTTTGAACCGAAAGGTCTTAAGTGTCTGAAAAATTGCGTCATTATTTGAAATTCGAGTAGGGTGTCAGAAAATGGATAATCATTAGGTTTTCGAGGCATGAAGTACGTCTGATGCAACATTGATTATGTATGAAAAGTGGTTGATTTGGAGAGTGAATGGATGAATAGTGACGATGATGAGCGAACTAGTTCGTAGTACAGGTTGGGGATTGCGTGGATAGCTTTTAGGATAACATGTAATTAGAACAATAATATCAAGATCTATTCAGAGATAATCGAGGTTACCAATGATCATTAGAACGGGAGCGTATAGATGTTTGCCATTGTTTTCGAATAAGAGTAAACCAGATAGCAACCGCTTGTAATTATGAACTCAAAAAGATAGAGCACTAAAAAATGGTTTTTGTTGACCGTTCACACAAACTCACTGTCTATCTCAACACAAGACGGGCTTTCTATGACCATTGTACGTGTTCTCCAGCGAAGGCCCGCCCCTACGTCCCTGCCCTACAGCCAGCCGTGTGGCTGTCTGACCAGTCAGGCGTCTCCACAAGCCCATCAGTCACTCGCTAGTTTCTCGCGTGATCTATTCCGCGTCTGTGTCTCTCCATCTCGGGTGAAACTGGAGGATGGTGCGGACTGTTTGGGTGTAGTTGACAGAGTTGCGTATGTCAAAAATTGACTTTGCGGATTACTTACAAGACAAGTTAGGTTGAATGTCCTACGTCAGAACGCAGTTAGTGCAAAAAAGACTACAAATCTTTTGATTAAAATTTAAGAAGACTTTGCAATACATGTGATAGTTGAGAATTATTCTCCAAATACATGCAAACATTAGCGAACAGTTATATAGCTGGGAATACATCATTGGGTTTTGTCTCCGAAAATCGAAACTAGCTGTAGTTGATCACATCTTTACCTCACGTGACATATACCTGCTGAGTAGACTGTTTTCAAGGCTGCGCAAGATCAAAGACTGTCACCAGGAGTTGACTGTCTATTCCAATGTTTGAGCATGATTTGTGGAAAGAGAAGACTCTGCGCCGCTGATTAGTAAAGCTTGTGAGTGAAAGAAGTATTGTTTTTAATGATGGATTCTATGACGAGTTAGGTCTCAAGAGAAATGTTACCAGGGAAATTTCGCCCACACACTTCATGAGTGATATGAAGGAGGAATATTTTGATAGAAACCATTTTATGGTGGGAGGAGGAAGTGAAATCAGATTGGAATATTATAAAAACTCGTGATATGCGATAATTCCTCAATGTTGCCATTGAGTCTAACACACTCGGTTAGTTCTTATCTGGTCGACAAAGGAAAAAAAAATGTCGTCACTGCCCGTTTTTGTTATGGAAGTAGAAATTGCATCAGATTGTATCAATAAGTAGCAGTTTGATACTTGTGATGACACCTCGTGTGGCATGTTTGCCAATAGCTTTTTGCATCAGATTACGCATAAACGTTAGAAGAAGGAGAATGTGTTTATTGTAAGACCCAGTACTAACATCTGTGTGTCTGGCCTTTGCCGAGCTCTTAGCGGAGAAAAGAATGAACAAGAGAGACCGAGCACTCTTCGCGAAGGTTCGAGATGAAAAACTTGTGCGTTGCAGGTTTTCAATCAGAAGAGTATGATCTAGTGTTTCTCTCCAAAAACAGTCTGTTAATAGAACAAGGTGTCATATTCAAAATCACCTGTGTGAAGTTTGAATAAAAGTGCGTGCACCAAGTTCAAACATCCAACTGTCTGTGTGATGCGACCACGTGCCTAGTGTACGAGTGCACGTCTCATCAATTGAGTCTACACCTGCCGTGAGTCCAGATCGCATGACGTTTCTCACAAGTTTCTAGTGCGATAGTGGGACACGGGACGGTTGTTTACTACAAACATACACAACGTTTCGTGAATCACACGAATGCTTGCGTATTGCTTGTTGCAACTATAGCCTTGACAGTCTTCGTTAGATGGTGTCGGTTCCGCGCGATGATGTCAGAATAGTTTAATTTCGGAATCACCACGAGTATTTGCATGGGAGAAGTTTTCATACTTGTATAGGGTGTGAAAGAAGAACTCCACTTCTTTTCGACATATTATATCTAAGAAAACCATTACCCTCGTTAACATAGCAAGTTGTGACTACCTGAGTAAAGTTGTAAGATATGTTCATATTTTGTACGCGATTAAGGGGCCCTTGTTGCTGGATTACTTGCGTGCAGTTTTGCAGTCTTTTGTTCCTTTATTCGACTGATACGACGGTTGTTCTGTCCGATCTGTATCATGAGATTGGACGTGAGAGAACCGTCTAGAACGTACGAATTGTACTGATACATTATCAGAACTAAAGAAGCATTCTTTAGTCTCTGAGTGAATCTACAGTTTCGGTGTTTATGGCGATAAAATCTTTATCAGATTACTTTTTAGGTGATTCTTAGAGAAACGTTTCGAGTCTCTAGTCAGCCGCCTGTTTACTAGTTCTTTGCAAATCGTGGCAACATTTTGTAGTTTGTTGTTGTTGATTGTGTTTTGGTAGAGGGATCATATTGAAAAGTTTTGGTTACAGTGCAAAAGTAGATGATAAATCGTTGTTCCTGACCGAAGAGTGTGTCAAGCGAAGACATCATAGTCACATGAAAAATAGGATCGATCTCTGGTTTTGTTGCGATATCCCCTTTCCAGCGGAACGACGGAGATTTGTTGTCTTTGTGAGCTGCGCGCGCACTCGCGGCCGACGACTGTAAGCCATTCGCAATGGTTTTCTCCTGTGTTTTCAACAACAATGTATTGGATGAATAGAGAAGGGAAAGAAAGGAAATGCAGCGATGTGTTGTTGCTGATTGTTTATTTGGTCGACGATCGCTTAGTGGGAAAGAACGATGATATGATACGGTAACTGAGCTGCAAAGGAACTCGAGTGCCAGATACCAGAAGTGAATGAGAGTATGTGTTGCAGCTGTATTTCCGCGGCTGAACGTAGAACTCCTCACAACAACAAAAACAAGAACTTTGTGTTGACAGGGCAAACATATGGAAGTGGGAGACGCCTGTTTATCATATCGTATGCGCACGTAACAGTCCGGATTTCATGGTTTATCACGTTCTTGTGGTGATAGGTGAATTATACACGAGTAGAAGTAACCAATGCACACTGCACTCCGCGGCAAACGCAGTTGAAAATAATAAAAGTGTAAGTAAAGCAAGCTGATAGAGTAGATCAAATTTCAGTTACTGTAGTTCGAAAAATTTTACTTTTCCTACTTTTTTCCTCCCAGATTCACAAATCGTAGCGGGAAAATGTTTGAAATAGGTAAAACTAGCGTTGGGAACAGTCCGCAACGTTCAGTATGTTAAGAGAAACATTTATTGAATTACAAAAAATGAAAACGGATATCGGAGAGGCGGTTTATATTGTCTTATGCTTGTGCCGAGATGTGCAATGAGTCATAGCTCGGTTTTCAATCCCATAACAATCTTTTCACAAGTAAAACCTGACTACTCAGTTGCGAATAGCAAGGCTCTAGCAATAAAGATTGCTGTTTTCCCAGATGAATGATTGTAATTTCAAGTTTCAAGAACAGGAGCTAGTGCTTTCTTTGCAAAGTTTTTGTTTCTCAAAAGCATTCAAACGTGATATTCTTCAACAATGTTCAGTGATTCGACACTAGAAAAAAGCATAAATAATGAATGAGCGGTGAGACACTCTTTATGCTTTGCAACTCGTATTACGGTATTTGGACGAATGACCGCGGTGTGCCTTTTGTGTACACCATCGTAAAGATTAATGTGTATGGTGTGGGGTTGCAATGATGTCATGGATTAACCCCCGACGTTAATAATATGTTTCTCAAATAGATGCAATGTGTGAAATCTCCGCAGTCGTAGTGCAAAAGATTTACACTTTTGCTGGAAAACAGTTGGAAACGCCGTTTTTCCATTTGTACAGCTTGATAGCATTTGGTTCTTCATGTTTGTGAACATATTAATAGAACTAATTGATTAACCTAGAGGTCTGAATACGGAAGTCAAGGTTCTTGTTCAGAATATTGAGTGAAATTTGCATTTTCCATAAAAAGAAGACGCGATACTTGAGAGAATGTAAACATCACATGACCACATTTAATATGAGAGCAAGGCCAACTTTTCTTCTGATTCTTTGACTGATTTCGAAAAAGATGAACAATCATTTTCAATTCCTTCGCGTTTCGAAGCATGCAATTAAACTTGTTTTCGCTTCGAATTCATTGGAAACTGATCATGTGTCAGTATGAAGAGAACACTTGGAAATGCAAGTTGCACAGAGCAAGGTTTCAATATTCGTGTGCTACATTATCCAAGAAGTTTGATCGTTGGATATTTATGACTCTGCATGCCATCAATGTTGTCATCGCAAAAGTTCGAACATCATTCACTCGGGTCAACCCAAAAAAAAACGACTGCTAGCTGTCAGTTGAGAAAAGCCGTAATTAGGTGGACCACGAGACGACCTCGGCACGGCTCGTGACTGCAGTATAACTGCAACGCGTGACCCGTACACACACTTTTTGAACACCAACCACTCTATGAATACAATTTCGACTGCCTTGGCAAGTGGCCAAAGCGCAGGCACCACATGTGATGTAGCTGCCCATGTAATTCATTCATACGGGGTTTTTGCACGGCACATTGGCTGGTGAATATTTATGTGGGATTGTAAATCACAGACTCCGCAGAATATGAAATACGTCGTACTAGTTTCAATGTGTAAGAGTTGCATGAAAGTAAATTTTTTCAGAATACGTCGGAAGTTGGTAGTTGGAGTGTAAAAAAGTCGAATAAAAGAGAATATTGTGTAGCCGCTCATTTTACAAAAAAAAAACTAGATAAGGATTCCATCGCCAAATATATCGCTAGAAGCATGCCCGTTTTCAGACGCGCTCTAATCTCAATTTTGCAGAATGAGTACGGTAGGAGTCGGGACTCTTACAACGAACAGTTAGATCTTTGTGGATTTAATTTATTATTCTTACTCTCAGTCCATTGAAATTAAAGGCTCATTACGTGAATCGTTCTTGTATTTCAAGGCGAAACTGCTACGGTACTGAGTGCCCGATTTACGGAGGCCAGGCTTTTTTACAGGTAGAGGAAGCTATGTCTCGCTTTTTTTCATCAAATTGGGAGATTTCTCTAATTTTGAATAAAATTAATCTCACGAAAATTCAATTTCTAACGGAAGGTTTATTACATTTGACTCTGATTTTAAAGATGTAGAATTGTAAATCACTCCGAAAAAAGAGAAGAAACCGACTGCAGGGTTCTTATTAAATTTGAAATTATGCTTTGATTCCCTCTCCCTTCGAGAGATGCAAAATTTGATTGGAATGAATAATCGAGATGCCATAGAAATGACAGACTATTGTGAAAGAACTCAATTCCTTCCACTCTGTCAATTTGCACGTATTCTCCACAGTCACTGCTAAAATTTGATTCCGAGACGGTTAATTAATATCTGATTCTATTTTGAGCGATTGAGTGGGAAGATATATCCGGAATTTCTGCTATGTGCTATGTTCGTGTAATCCGAGAGGTATTTCCGTGCATCAATTAAAAAGATTGTTGTTCATTGGGGTTATTTATGTTCAAAAGATGACGAATCTTCAAAGAGCAGTCTGGGCCTGGTGCCAAACAAGAACGGCACGAGAGAAAACGGTTTATCTGTTTGCTGAACCTACAAATGTTTGATCTACGACAAGTGGGTTGAGAGAAGTGAACTTTCATATAAAAACGAGGAATAGACTGTCTATAGGCCGAGTAGAGTGACATTTCCGGCAGCTTTATACGCAACGATAAGTTCAAGGCTATCAGTATCAAATTAACAAGTTCTTTTGGGTGCACAGCCTTGTTATAAGTTGTGTTAATTGGTTTGGACAAGCATCGCTAACATGGTCAGTATCAGACTGTATCTATTTTGAATCAAAGACTGAGAATACAGTAGTCATGTCAAAAACACAGATCATGGAAGCTGAGAAGGTAGAAAACATGGTGTTTGGCCTTGGGGTGGTGAACGCAGAGAGAAACTTTACCGGTTCTGTCTCTGAGTACAACAAGAATCGACGTTGTGTGCAAAAGTCTTGTTTATGACCACATGATGCACGATCGGACAGATTAGCACCTTCAGAATACGACTTTGCATGAATTAAACACAGTGGGAGGTTATTTTCTATAACCGTCTAAACTTATTATTTGCAATGTGGAAGTCGTTGAGTCACTTGTTGACCAGGATTGCCATAATTAAAAGTTGAATCAGCACCCGCATAGGTTTTGAGAAGTAATTTTGGGTGAATAAGTGAATATTATATGTTCTACAGTTGCACGGGAGTAAATTTTTTCTGAACGAAAGTCCGGAGTAAAGTTTTTCATGAAGGTCGGAAGTTGCAAGTAGAATTTTGACCGGAAGTCGGGAGTGCAAAAAAGTCGAATAACCTCCATTAAATATTGTTTAGTCGCTCATCTGCAGAAAAAAGATTGTGTATATAAAGATTTCATAGTATTTTTTCGTCAATTTTGAAAATTACGAATTTCATTATACAAAAATGAAAATTTTAAATGAAATCGCAAGTGAGTTTTTTCGCGGAAATTCCCGTGCAACTCTGTTCTACAGCTATAGTTTGAACCTTCGTGTAACATAATACTCCAAATATACTTACAACGAAAAGTAGACTGAATCATGAATCATTCTCTTACATGTAAGCTTGCAAGGTGCCAAATTTTTTGGTGATAATCAAGTTTAACCGTTGATTAAATCTTAGCTTTGTACCTAACTAGTGCTCTAAACCTTTTTAAGCCTTAAATTTGAGGTGTCGACAAAGATAAATGAGAAAAGATTCATGATTCAGTCTACTTTCTCTAAATCTCTAAATATTGGTTATTGCTTCGCGAAATTTGGTGGGCCATGAATAACTAGTGGTTGAAAATGGCCTGCCGTCAGAGTATTTATGCTATTGACCAAGCCGTCGTGACTCAGTTTCATGTAATCAACTCCGTGTCACATGTCTTGGTTCGTCCAAGAAAACAGTATGGACACTTTGGAAATCTTTGCTCTTTCTCTCTCTCTCTCTCCCTTTCTCTAATCCAGAGTGTCGAGGGGTGTGAGAATAAAAGCGAGAGTGAGCGGTTTTTGGAAAGAGAGAATAAGAGTTCCAAGGTCTATTTATTGCATGGCGCGCGTTTCTGCACTGCCGACTCTTATCTTTTCCACCTCTTTGGTTGAAACGGCGACTCGCGATTGGTGTGGACGACGGCTCATTGTGGGCACGCATCACATGGTTCACATGACTGGAGGACAAAAAATGGACGCAGGGAGCCTAACAGATGGGCAGTGAGGGCTGCATATTGCAATTTTGCCGAAAAACGGGGATATGAAGTTTTGACAGATGTTGGAAAGTGAATAGTCATTACTTGAAAAATTTACTCTGTAGATTAATAAGGAGGAATTTGAATGAGAAAGTACTGCGAATTTTCATTTTTCTGCCAACAAACGGGGAAATGACGTTTTGAAAGGTGTTGGGAAGAGGAACGGGTGAACAGTCATTACTTGAAAAGCTTACTCTGTTGATTAATAAGGAGGAATTTGAATGAGAAAGTACTGCAAATTCTTTTTCTTCTGCCAACAAACGGGGAAATGACGTTTTGAAAGGTGTTGGGAAGAGGAACGAGTGAACAGTCATTACTTGAAAAGCTTACTCTGTTGATTAATAAGGAGGAATTTGAATGAGAAAGTACTGCAAATTCTTTTTCTTCTGCCAACAAACGGGGAAATGACGTTTTGAAAGGTGTTGGGAAGAGGAACGAGTGAACAGTCATTACTTGAAAAGCTTACTCTGTTGATTAATAAGGAGGAATTTGAATGAGAAAGTACTGCAAATTCTTTTTCTTCTGCCAACAAACGGGGAAATGACGTTTTGAAAGGTGTTGGGAAGAGGAACGAGTGAACAGTCATTACTTGAAAAGCTTACTCTGTTGATTAATAAGGAGGAATTTGAATGAGAAAGTACTGCAAATTCTTTTTCTTCTGCCAACAAACGGGGAAATGACGTTTTGAAAGGTGTTGGGAAGAGGAACGAGTGAACAGTCATTACTTGAAAAGCTTACTCTGTTGATTAATAAGGAGGAATTTGAATGAGAAAGTACTGCAAATTCTTTTTCTTCTGCCAACAAACGGGGAAATGACGTTTTGAAAGGTGTTGGGAAGAGGAACGAGTGAACAGTCATTACTTGAAAAGCTTACTCTGTTGATTAATAAGGAGGAATTTGAATGAGAAAGTACTGCAAATTCTTTTTCTTCTGCCAACAAACGGGGAAATGACGTTTTGAAAGGTGTTGGGAAGAGGAACGAGTGAACAGTCATTACTTGAAAAGCTTACTCTGTTGATTAATAAGGAGGAATTTGAATGAGAAACTACTGCAAATTCTTTTTCTTCTGCCAACAAACGGGGAAATGACGTTTTGAAAGGTGTTGGGAAGAGGAACGAGTGAACAGTCATTACTTGAAAAGCTTACTCTGTTGATTAATAAGGAGGAATTTGAATGAGAAAGTACTGCGAATTTTCATTTTTCTGCCAACAAACGGGGAAATGACGTTTTGAAAGGTGTTGGGAAGAGGAACGGGTGAACAGTCATTACTTGAAAAGTTTACTCTGTAGATTAATAAGGAGGAATTTGAATGAGAAAGTACTGCAAATTCTTTTTCTTCTGCTAACAAACGGAGAAGTGACGTTTTGAAAGGTGTTGGGAAGAGTAACGGATGAACAGTCATTACTTGAAAAGTTTATGGAAATGAGTAATCAAGAGAAATTGCACTTTAGCAGAGTAAATGAAGGAGAACGTTTCTCACTCATGAACTTTTCCGTTTTTCCAAAGGTTGAGTAAAATGACGATAATAATTCGATTCCCCAAGTTAAGGCACTACTAACTCGTACCGACCCAACACCTGATGTTGACTCAAATTTTTGCTGTATACCGTTTTCCAGCCCTACCGAAGATTCATGAGATATCCCACAAACCGTAACTTTTCTTCAAAAATTGAGTAAAATGACGATAATGGTCTGACCACCCAAGTTTAAGGTACTACTACTAACTCGTACCGACTTTAATTTTTGTTGTACAACGGTTTCCAGCACCACCCAAGCTCAATGAGATAATTGACTAGACAGTTTTTGTTTTTCCAAGGATCCACCAACAGTCCAAACCCCGGTTGTAAAACGGGTCTACTAGTTTGAAAATATTTTGGTAGTTATCCACCATTGTTATCGCCATGACCAGCTCGTTCACGTGAGATCATGAGAAAGGTTATCTCAGTTTCACAATTTGAATTTCGAAAACAAGTTTATTGCGACGAATATAACTTTTATGAACGATAGATTAGTGAAAGAAGTTTTAGAATATTTACCTGAGGAAAAAACCAAGTTTTGTCGCTGAAAATACTTTTAATGAGTAAGAATTTGACTTGGATAAAAAAAATCATAACGCATTCGGTTATTTTTGACCTTCAATCTTTTCGTAATGATAAGTTGTAAAAGAAAAAAAATATCGGAATAAGGGGAAATATAAGACCAGTACGCCACAAGCCCACTGGTCTGTTTAAGTTCAGTTACGCCTGGTTTGGCTTGAAAGTGGTACCCACAAAATTGATTTCTCAAAATTTTAGAAGCGGCAAATAAACAAGGAGTAATTCAACTAGAGTCGGATTAATGGAGAAGGAAAAAAACTATGAATAATGTTTTGAAAACCCCCAAAAGTGATCATACCATATTCAGAAGTATCTTGACAGTGCGGGTCAAGTTATTATATCCGAAAGTAACGTTTCATACTGCACATATATCGCTAGAAGCATGGCCGTTTTCAAACGCGCTCTAATCTCAATTTTGCAGAATGAGTACGGTAACTCTCACAACGAACAGTTAGATCTTTGTGGATTTAATTTATTATTCTTACTTACAGTTCATTGAAATTAAAGGCGCATCACTTAATCGTTCCTTTGTTTCAAGGCGAAACTGCTACAGTACTAAGTAACCGATTTACGGAGGCCAGATTTTTTTACAGGTAGAGGAAGCTATGTGTACTGGATTGTACCATGACTGTAGTTTTCATCCACTTAAAAAAACTGAACATTTCTGATAGATAACACGGTTTGGTGTGCGATATTACACATTTCGTTAGTTTTTCTCAATAGTTTTGGTTCCCTTCCGAGTAATCAAAGGAGAAATATTCGACTGTATTGGTATAGAAATGACTGAAACGGTCTATTGTTCTTATTCTGTGTGAATTCAAACAAATGGTGAAAGAAGATGTGCAGTAGATCAGAATTATGAATTTCTCAACTTCGGTTTACCAAATTTCTTCACCGAGAGTAGAGCAGCCTAGCCGCATTGAGGCAACGCTCAGTACCGCGAAAATTTTGTGATTGTATTTTTCTACAAGAGTCTGAATATGTGATTTTGTAAGGAAAAAAAGAAAAGAGGCTCTGAGCGTAGCGAGGACTACCTGCTTGTTGTTCTACATATATTATCTGCTTGTACTGCTACCACTGTACCTTTTCGATTCGCCTAGAACGCAAAACAAAACAAAATTTTAGGGTATGCTTGTTTGAACGGCAATATCGTGGGCTATCTCTGCCAATTCGGGTTTCTGTTGTCTTCAAACAATATGTCTTACGCCAATGAGCCAATATGTATTCCCATCTAATTTCCGGTTGGCACTTTTGTGAAAGAGTTGTGTATCTCATAGTTCAGAAGGTTGTAGTAGTAGATTGCTCAAGAACATGGTAGGGGGTGAACTCACTGTCACTGTAAGAAGTAAATACTAGCCGTTTGTAGAATATTTAGCTTTCTTCATTTCTGTTTTTATAGCTTTTTATACTTTCTCACACCATCTCGAATACTGCTTAACATTGAGTTCAACTTTTCCGAATTCGAGTGCTTTCGAATAATGAATGGGTAATCATTTGGACATGCGTATACCGTGTACACAAGCTTTCCTACCGCACATAGCTTCCTCTACCTGTAAAAAAGTCTGACCTCCGTAAATCGGTTACTTAGTACCGTAGCAGTTTCGCCTTGAAATACAAGAGCGATTCAAGTAATGTGCCCTTAATTTCAATGGACTGAAAGTAAGAATAATAATTTAAATTCACAAAGATCTAACTGTTCGTTGTGAGTCCCGACTCCTACCGTACTCATTTTTCAAAAATGCGACTGGCGCACGTTTGAAATCGGTCAGACTTTTTACTAGATATGTGTACCGGTGTGAATCTTGAAATTCAAAAATCATCCGAACAGTGAGAATGTTTTTTCCTGTAATGTGTCGAAAAGGAAATCCTCAAGATTTGAATACCATAAAAATTTTCTGGTACTCTTGGTTGTTTGAGTACCACATCCTGAATGTTCGTTGTTACCGCTGAATACCGTAAACATAGCGTTTTGACTATTCCGAATCGTAATTTTAAATATCATCTGTTTGAGTCGAATTGTTTCTTCCTTGTAATAAGTGGAAAAAGGAACCTTGAATTTCGAAAACGATAAAATCCTGCATGAAACTGAAAGAGAAAGAGCTCATTTGGCAGTCAGCTCTTTTCTCATTCATTAGCACCTTGGTCCATTCAGACGTCGACTGCCAAAACTCCCATGGGACGCAAACCGCAAATACACAAAACGAATGCGTTCTTTCATTTGGAAAGGGCAAATGTGGTCTGTTTCCATGCTTCATCCTACCCTAAATTATGCATTTTTGCCGAAGCACTTTGTTTCCCTCCCCCTACTCCATTCTCGATTCGAAATCCCAACATGGATTATGAAAATAATCCCATCGTTGAGATATGAGTGAATTCACCAGTCTAGCAGACAGCCGATTTCGATTTGAATAGCGAAACAAACCTTTCGAAATGATATTATCGTCATATTAATAATAGATGGAGACCTTTGTTCAGCCCAGTTTTCATTGTTCTTTTTGGGTTTTCAAAAAGAGAATAAGGTGGGACCAAACTTTTTCGTAGTTGAGTGCTAAAACTCCGGCGCCTCGAGCGTAGCGAGGAATATCTTCTGGTTATTATCTCTCTGAATTTGATTTTCGAAAAACCTTCCAAATATTTTGAAAATAGTAACCAGCAGTTATTCCTCATTCCTATCGAGCCGCCGGAGTTTTTACGCTCAACTACGAAAAAGTTTGGTCTAACCTTCTTCCTCCCTCTTTTTGAAAAATTTAGGTCTCATGAAAATATGATGTTGTAACAAGTCTTTTATTTATTCAGAGCTCATTACAAAGCTAGTTTACCTCTCAATAGTACTCGGTGATCTTCTAAATCCAACCTCGTCCAATCAAAATATAATGCATCCGAGAATTAATCTCTCATCCAATCCGTACACTAGACTCATATGAACAAAAGCTTCTCAAAGTCTTGTCCTTCCTTTCTTCTTTCTTTCTTCTTTTTGCATTCAAGTCTAGGTATGCGTTGTAGGTGCATCTGCGTGCCTGGCTTCTTTTCAGTTCTACCTGCACGACACGCTCTCACTCACTCACTACAACTACCCCACTCTCAGCAAGACATACATCAGTGAAAGAAATCAGAAGTAGTGTGAGTGAGCGTGTAGAAACGCGAAGGAGTAGAGTGTGGCGGCTTCAAGTTCGAGAGCAAGCTTTCCTTCTCTCTCCCCCTTCACTTCTCAGTCGCTTTTTCCTCTGCTCGACATGTGTACGCGTATGGCGATGTCGTTTTAAGCTCAATTTCGATGTAAGTATACCCTACGGGCATTTGCATCCAATGTTGATAGAATCCCTATGGGATGTGATTGGATACTGATAATTGGAGGTCAAATTAATGATGCGAATTTCCGATTTTCAATATTTGGTTACTTTTTTGAATGACACTACAGTGAACATCTCAGCAAAAACTCTGATCAGACCTTGTAACTTTTGTGTAAGACATGATAAGTTATGTATAACACCTGACAAACTTCATATAAGACCTGATTTTTATAAGACTTGGGAAGCGTTTAGTATTCTCACAATTGTAATTTTCGCATAATCAATGTGTTTTATAAGACCTGGTAATGTTCACACCAGTCCTGGTTATCTTGAAATCAGTTCTTGCCATAGTTTTGCTCATGTTTAGCAAGTCTGGCCACGTTTTCCCTTGAGATTTTCCATTGGAACTCTTGTAATACTTTTCCCGATCATTCAACAATCACGAGTAGAATGTAATAGGTGTGGATTGTTTATGGAATTTTCCCGATTGAATGCCGGAAATGGGAAATGCTCAAAAACAAAATGCAAAATCTCGCTTTTTGGACAGCTAAAAGATGCAAAATTGCGTAATTCGTCGCCTACACACACGAAAATAGCTGGAGCTTCCCTGTGGAATGAAAATTAACTAGGCGTCACTACACAATGTATGTTGTTTATCTCTCTCTAGAGGTGGCTGGAGCCGATGTTCAGATGTCAATCATCTCCACCATGCTATTCCCAATGCTGGTATCCAAACTTGACACTTTTGCTCCAAAATGGTAGTTTTATTGAGAAATTTCAAATTTTAAAAAGACAGTTGTGAATAGTCATTGAGTCACGTTTCTGTTAGATTCAATCGTATCGGCCTCCTTTCCTCAGAATTATCACTATTTTTCCTAAATCTAGGATTGTTAGACGGTTTTGAGAAATATTTTCCCATCGCATAGACAGTACTAAGACTATTTTTCACACATTTTGCTGTCAAAGTTTGTTTATGTCTGATTTTCCGATTTCACAACACACAACTATGTGACTATACAATTTCTTGTCAGATTTTGTCTAGCATACTATTTCAATACGGTTGATGTTGAACAACCCCTGTGGGTGAACATTATTTTTTTCCACCTTCTAAATCTTCCTGCATGTTGCTAGATGCTCTTTTTCCTTTTTTTCTCTTTTTGATACCATTGATGTTGAGCAAGACTTGACTTGACTTGATGACTTGATTTTCCTCTTTTTCTGTCACCGAGAAAAACTGAATAGTTGTGTTAGTAATGATAGAAAGATGGTTTTGTTTCCTCAGGGATAACGTTCGGTATCTGAAACAACTCGGACAGGAAAGAAATAATCACCAATTCCGACACCGTTTCCACACAGACATCGACTACAGACACTGTTTTTGAAAACGGTGTCTGTATAGATTCATACAGGAGCTGATTTCTTGCTGTATTCGAACGATGTTTGTATGAATTCATACAAATACCTTTTCAACTAATATGGATACCAGAAACCATCAAGACACTGAAAGTTTTTCCTAAGTTCTCTCTAACTCCACCTTCTAAATTTCCCTTCATGTTGCTCCAATCCCGAGTTTCCGCCTGACCCACTTTCCACTCAATCTATCAGTAAAAGAAGAAAGAAAAGGGGTTGAGGAGGCCTTGGCAGCCGACGATCGGCAAAAGGCAAGGATGTGAAGCTTTGTTAATTTCCAGCTAAAGCTTTTTCTCCTCATTCCAGCACTTGTGGTTGTGGGTTGGGGAAAGCTCCAAGTTGCATTCCATATTCTCACTCATTCCGAATGAAATTCCCATTGTTTGGCCTACCAAAACTTTTTTTCAATAAACTTGGCACTTGGATGAATTATTTACGATGTTTTCGGTCACGATCCTCGAAATGGCGAGGAATGAATTTTATTTCAGCCCCGAAAACGCTCTCACTACCGACGGCCCTATTTTCCATACGCTATTTAGTGTATTTGGGTTCTCTCTGATTGTAGTTGTGAAATATTGTCTTGCTTTGACAATTGGTTGGCCAGGTAAATCACAAACTAAGATCCGACGAGTTTGTCAAATATTCAGTTGAACTTTGTTTTTCCTCTGTTTAACTCAGTTTCTAGGACTCAGAGCTTCACAAAAGTTTTTTCCATCCTTACTTGAACAGTTAAGCTTATAATAAAAAGGTAAATCACTGTTGACTGAAGATTGCAGATTAGAACATAGCGCGGGATTTTAAACAGTGAAAGGCGAGGAATATAATTAGACAAAATCGTCTAGGGTAGTTGAACCGCACATAGCTTCCTCTACCTGTAAAAAAGTCTGGCCTCCGTAAATCGGGTACTTAGTACCGTAGCAGTTTCGCCTCGAAATACAAGAACGATTTACGTCATGAGCCTTTAATTTCAGAATGGACTGAAAATAAGAATAATAATTTGAATCCACAAAGATCTAACTGTTCGTTGTGAGAGTCCCGACCCTACCGTACTCATTCTGCAAAATTGAGATTAGAGCGCGTTTGAAAACGACCATGCTTCTAGCGATTTATATGAACCGTCTTTGATATCGGTATCGGTTTTGGGTCATTATTTCTAGTTACATAGTTCGTGATCTTTGTCCATATAAACTAGTCAAATGTAAAAGCTCGCCCAGACAGTAGATGAGTTATTCTGACTCGATGTATTGAATTACGTATACGTAGGACGTTTTCGAAAGCCAGTGGCCGTGAGAACGGAACCAGCGTGTCGGAATTAGATTAAAAGTGATGTCTTGGAATCGTGTCACACATTTATTTTCCACAATTTCTCAACACGACCATAGTTTCCTCCCCCATTCACTTTTCTAGAGCATACCCAGAAGCTGGTATTGACAAAAATGTGCAAAATATCAATTTACACATTCCATTGTTTTTCGAAATGCATATTATTACTTCTTCTAAAGAGGTTGGTTATTTGGGACCAAGTGGGCATAATACTCATGTGCACTTTATAGCATTCCTCCCCTCTTCTCGTTTTTTCCCTCCTTCTCATTCTGCTCACCCCTCTTATCTGGGCTCACAAAGAAAAGAAAACTAGCGATTTGCGCGGCTCAATTTATTATGAATAGCTCTCGAGCAACGTCCAGCCGTGATTCTCGACTTGTTTCTCACACTTTTTGTTGTTCCGTCCAATGAAACCTATTGAAGGTGTCTTGGTTTCCTTGGGTTTGTCATGGACATTGTTATACCATTCATCTCCCTGCTTAGAGGTCTTCAGACTCCAACAGTATTACACTGTCTCGCCGCCTCTGGGTCTCATCACCTTCATGTACTCTTGCCCCCTGGCAGGAGGAATTACAAAAACTCGCGAATTTTACTTTTAATTTTTGTATGGAATGTGTTTTGTGTGTTACATTTGACAAATTTTTTGAACACTCGTATAGCCATGTGAATGTAAAAAAGGACAAATATTAATTGGAAGTAAAAATTTCTACGATACAATAATAAGAGAATATTGTTAAGCTCCGTAAATCTACAAAAAAAACACTCTAACCGCAAGTTGTCTCTGTGCTCTCTAATTTTCCTCGCTTTTTTCACCTCGGTGCATGAACAGGGAGATGTGTACCTCACTAATAGAATCAGTGAACTTCAGATGTTGAGCTAATACGATTCCTTCCATATTTTGAAGAAGACCAAAGCTCAGGATACCCTCAATCAATCACGAATTCCATCTTCATATATTCTAAATTTCGCAAAAGAAGTGGCAACTTTCCTCCAACGGGAATAATTCATGTATGGCCTCTCTCGTTGGTATGGGACCTTTTTTGTTCCATTCCATTCGCCCAACTTTCTCTCTCTCTCTTGTTTCATTTTAACGAAAACCTCACTCACTTCTAAGTTGATTGAGTTGCGTCCATCAACGGAGTTCAGAAGTTCTTTCCTCTGAGTACCACTAATACATATAGCATCATTTGTTTTGGTTCTTTAACGTATTTATTCAAATTCATATACAGTTGCGTCAGAAAGTTAATGCACGATATCGTTTTTTGAAATATCTCAACGTTGGACAATCGGATAGTTTTGTAAGTTTCAGGAATTGTGAACAAAACATTTTTATACACTGCGAAGGAACACTGAAACGATAGGAAATTTTTTCACTTGAAAATAGTTGTTTTCTGCAAAACCACTCAAAATTCACTTTTTCTCTCAAAATTAATTTCTCGTTTTTTTCTTTTATGTTCAATTTTTCTGTTCTTTTGTGCCTATTTTTCAAAGATCAAACAATTTAAATTATGAAATTTTAAAAAAAACAACCAAATCGGAGATCGTTCGAGGTCATCAGATGAGATTGAAGTGGCTGCATTTTACTAAACAGTCCCAGAAGAAGATATCACCTCCGTATGATTTTAGTGTTGCTCCATCTCAGCTGGAATCGTTTGAAAAACCTTTCACTACAGTTTCTTCATCATGTCGACTCCATTTGAGATTATCTAGGAATTGTGCCAGGACGTTAGCCATTGATCTTGTGACCAGATTTTCTAAAAGTCATGGAGTGACAGTCAGTTTTTTGACCATAAAACTGAAACGCCTCCATGAAAACGTCTAATTTTTTGCAGACACAACGTCTACATTGATTTCATTCATTCCAATTTTTGAGCGTACGAAAATCACCGATCTGGCAGTACTACAATCAAGGCGAACAGAAAAGTGCAAAACAGCCAGTTTTCAGATTTCATTTTCCCGAGTTCATAGATGAATTAGGTCATACAAGTAACTTTCTTTGACATAAAAACATTTTCCG
Source organism: Caenorhabditis parvicauda (assembly GCA_963978915.1). Lineage (NCBI taxonomy): Eukaryota > Metazoa > Nematoda > Chromadorea > Rhabditida > Rhabditidae > Caenorhabditis > Caenorhabditis parvicauda. The sequence continues at coordinate 4,150,598 of OZ022251.1, read as the reverse complement.
AATTTTTATGTTTGGTTTATTCAACAAAAAACTCGAATTTATGAACTATGATAACTTTAAACCACTTTTGTAGAAAACATCGAAAATTTTTAGCCGCTCACTCAAGTTCGACTATCTTCTAGTAATTTTAGACAATTTATTAGTGGCTCTCCTACTCATCAAATAAACAAATCTGATGTCTACAACGTGTCTGCAAAAATTTAGACGTCTTCATGGAGGCGTTTCAGTTTTATGGTCAAAAAACTGACTGTCACTCCATGATTCTTGGAAAGTCTGGCCACAAGATCAATGGCTAACGTCCTGGCATAATTCCTAGATAATCTCAAATGAAGTCGATATAACGAAGAAACTACAGGGTGACCACTATTTACCCGGAATGAAGTTTCACGTCATATAGTGAAGTGTTGGCGTTTATATGGTGGACCATATATACAAATTTTCATTCATTATACTATTTTTAACTGTTCCACCGATTTAGAGATCTATCGGTTCTGGTATAGATAAATGGTGTCACCAAGTTCACAACACTCTTGTGTTCACAGGCGGAAGTCCGCTTATGTGACTTCAGAAAACATATCAGAATTTCAAGAGCAGCCGTCTGCAATTCTTTTTTTAGTTTTAAAACGTTTGAAAAATGTTTCAATAGACTTGGGGAACAATGACTACCAACAGACATCGTTCCAGAGTGGACCAGAGCTGTGAAAGAGAAGATTAGGTGAAATTCACATCGAATCACCAGAAAGATGGTAATCGGTATGAAAATCAATCAGGCTTCTATGAAAGCACATTTAAATACAAGCTGAAACTTAACTATATCTGTGTAAAAAAACCAGTTATTGTTTTGAAGGCTATAACCAAGAAACGACTCGAAATATCAAGAATGCTCTTCCGGCGCACGCGCCTTGTGGACACTTGGTAACAGTGTTCTCTGATGAACAGCTGTTGACGTTTCAGGCTGAATTTGATTCCCAAAACTTTGGAGTTGTTTTTCAGACTTCTGAAGGAGCTTATAACAAAAAAAGAACTTCCCACCTAGCCTCTCAACCCGCTACTGTGATATTTTTAGAACAGTGTGTGCCGATGGCCAGGCACCACTGTTTTTTGTCGATAATGGTGTCAAAATTAACAAAGTAGTCCATATTTTAGAGATTTTCTAGTAGATACTGTTTTTCGAAGTCCAAAATCAACTTGGCCGGCAACTTTGGGGGTTCCAGCAAGACTGTGCGTTAGAACGCAGAGCCGAGGCGTAGTAACCATGGTGCAAAACCCACATGCCTGCGATCGTCCCTATGATCAAGGAACACTGCCGTCGCGAGACCTGTATCCTTTGAACTATTCTTTTTGAAGATCCTTGTAGAAAAAGGTCTAGACTAAACACCATCCAAGTATCAAGGCCCTAACTAAGATTCTGACCGAACAATCGGACGATTTATCCCAAGACTACCTGCGTGCGACCATCGACGCCTACCCGAGAAGACTTCGTGCTGTCATCGGCAAGAAAGGCGGGCATATGGTACAGGACTAACTGATAACTGTTGTTACAATCATGAAAAAACTATTTGTTGAGTTACACGAAGTTCTGACTCCTACTTTTTGATATACACCAATTTGAACTATTCCGGGTAAATAGTGGTCACCCTGTATAGTGAAAAGTTTTTCAAATGATTCCAGCCGATATGGAGAAAGACTAAAATCATACGGAGGTGATATCTTCTTCTGGGACTGTTTAGTAAAATGCAGCCACTTCAGTCTCATCTGATGACCTCGAACGATCTCCGATTTGGTTGTTTTTTTGATTCTCATAATTTGAATTATTTGATCTTTGAAAAATTACTCACAAAAAAGCAGAAAAATTGAGAATAAAAGAAAAAAACGAGAAATTAATTTTGAAAGAAAAAGTAAATTTTGAGTGGTTTTGCAGAAAATAACTACTTTCATGTGAAAAAATTTCCTAGCGGTTCAGTATTCCTTCGCAGTGTATAAAAATGTTTTGTTCACAATTCCTGAAACTTACAAAACTATCCGATTGTCCAACGTTGAGATATTTCAAAAAACGATATCGTGCATTAACTTTCTGACGCAACTGTACATTCTGCTCTATCCGTGAGTGAGCGGCAATTAGTAAAAGGCACCACTGACGCCCGGCACCATGACACCACACTGCGGTGCCAGTGGTGCCGGGTGCCGTGTTTTATCGTTTCTCATTTTAGTAAATGGCACCACAGTGGGGCGTCAGTCAAAATACTCTGACACCACAGTCGAACTCACTGTGGTGTCAGTTTCATAAATCTGGCACCACAGTCGAAGTCAGTAAGGTGTCAGTTCGAAGAACCTGACACCACAGTCAGATGAGTGGTGTCTGGGGCGTCAGGGGCGTCAGCGGCGTCTTTGGTCCGCCGTACTACTTTACGCAGTTAAACTTGGTCGTTGCCTGAGTATCAAACTTTTCAACATATGATACTCAACCTTCATTCTCTTATTCATTTTTAATCATTTTTTCGCCTTTCAAACTTCTGAATTTCACCTTTCAGATTTTTGGAACTGCTTCTTAGTTTGTACACTGCTGGTGATCAATCTGAACCTTGATTCACAGCAATTCTAACTTATTCAAGCAGAAAAGTGAGTTTAATTTTCCTTTAGTTGTTCAATTATCTATTCCAGGTCTCTCCATCTCTATAAATGTTGGACGATGGTTCTGGTTGAGACGTCTGGAGCTTCCTTCTTGATTTATTGAAGCCTAATCCAATTTAAATTGCACTCTGAATAAATATCCTGCCCATGTGTTTTCTTCTCACAGAGTATATAAGAGTTTTCTAACCATGAAAAAAAGTTATTGTAATGTTAACAATGAGTTTCCAATATTTCTGTTTCGGATTTGGGGAACTCCGGTGTCTGATATCGGCGTCGTTCCATTGTAGAAGCGGTCTGCCTCATTTCCTTTATCGTCTCGAAGGTATCGTTCATGTGAACTTTCCTAACCGACGTTGTGATGGGTGATGTGCAATGTGACCTGCATATGAGAGCTTTGCTGTAGTTATCAACTTCCAGACACCGGATTCGTGAGGCTTGATGTCGATAGTTTCGAATATAATTTTCATTATTTTTCATGAGAATCATAGTACTGAATAGAAAACTTCCAGGTTTCTGTCACATAAAGTAACAATGGGACAAAAATTGATCTGACCAGTTTCTTCCGTTTTGCTTTGTTTCTAGTGAGTTCGATGGACTCTTTATCACTTCTGTGAAGCTCCTCCAGTTCATTTCTTGATCGAGATTCCGTGAATCAGACTTCAGCTTCAGCTTCAGGATCTTAAGAAAAAAAACCGTGTTTCTTCAGAAACAACAAGATGAAAACGTCCTGGAGTGAATGAATTTCAGTTAAACGGTGATAACAATGACAAAAAACTTAGTTATGCCTTTAAAACTTTAGTCTGTAATGCTCTTATATACTCTGTGAGAAGAAAACACATGGGCAGGATATTTATTCAGAGTGCAATTTAAATTGGATTAGGCTTCAATAAATCAAGAAGGAAGCTCCAGACGTCTCAACCAGAACCATCGTCCAACATTCATAGAGATGGAGAGATCTGGAGTAGATAATTGAACAACTAAAGAAAAATTAAACTCACTTTTCTGCTTGAATAAGTTAGAATTGCTGTGAATCAAGGTTCAGATTGATCACCAGCAGTGTACAAACTAAGAAGCAGTTCCAAAAATCTGAAAGGTGAAATTCAGAAGTTTGAAAGGCGAAAAAATGATTAAAAATGAATAAGAGAATGAAGGTCGAGTACCGTATGTTGAAAAGTTTGATACTCAGGCAACGACCAAGTTTCACTGCGTAAAGTAGTACAGCGGACCAAAGACGCCGCTGACGCCCCTGACGCCCCAGACACCACTCATCTGACTGTGGTGTCAGGTTCTTCGAACTGACACCTCACTGAGTTCGACTGTGGTGCCAGATTTATGAAACTGACACCACTGTGAGTTCGACTGTGGTGTCAGAGTATTTTGACTGACGCCCCACTGTGGTGCCATTTACTAAATTGAGATACTATAAAGCGCGGCACCCGGCACCACTGACACCAGGCGTGGTGTCATGGTGCCGGGCGTCAGTGGTGCCTTTTACTAATTGCCTGAGTGAGCACACACCAACTATTGCTGGTTCGGTTTTGTGCTTCTTTATAACTTTTTTCCTGAATAAAGTTTACAATTTTTCAAAAGTTGAAATCCTGCTCGCAATTCATGTCAAAATGGGAGTGTGCGCGGAAAAAAACGCTCAAGGATCATATTTCACCGGGACCTCTAATCCATTTTCAGCCCTCTAATGCTTTGATCTTTTTTTCTGTTTTCCCTGACCCGTTAAAAGTTTGATTCACTCAATTGAACTGAACCTTGCAGATAACCATCCAAGATCGCTCTGTTCCCGACGTTAAGTGGGTCCGAAAGGCCGCTGCAGCCTCTGCAGCAGCAGTCGCAGGGACTTCACGATAGCGTAGGACCAGCCGCTAATTCCTATGGTTTGTTTTTTTTTAAGAAAAGATCCATTTAGTTAATCGGAAAATAGAGAAAGTTTAATAATTGTTTGTACAATGTGAAAGACAGGGTCCTTCACCAGCCGGCTATTAAAACATATTTTTTTCCGAAAGTGAAAAAGTCCACATAAAGGGAGGGATTACTTGCCAAGTTGTAAGGCACCGCACGACTCTCTGTTTAACTGTAGAACGTGGTGGAGGCGCTGCACCCTCTTCCCTCAGCGCACTCTCTCACTGCCTCCTCTGCATTAAAAAACCAAAGCAAGTACTGTGATGTTTTTTTTTCGTGTGAGTATTTTGCAAACCGACGACTTACAGCGAACGCACCATCTTCTTCCTACACCAATACTCAGCAGAACAACACGGGATATGGTAACCATACGAGCACCAGTAACTACAATAACACGAACAGTGGATACGGTAAGTTTCCCATTCAATTTTACCTCTCTTCTAATTTATAGCAAAACATTTTAACTTGAACTGAATTTGATAAATTCGACGATTTATCCTAATATTCCTCACACTTCACTGTCTAAAAGCCCGCATCGTGTCTCAATCTCGATCTGAAATCTGCAGTCAAAAGTAATTTACCTTCTATCATAAGGTTAGGTATGGCTAGAAAAACAACTTTCGTGAAGAATAGAGTCTTTTGTGAAGAATGCGGGTAAACTGAGAAAAAATACGGCTGAATATTTTGGTCGGATCTGAATTCGGTTAGCACTGGTTCATTCAGGCTTAGAATGGCCAAAATGGCTTGATTTGGAGGATCGACCTGATATACTACGTTGCAGCTATGCTTAAAAACCGGAAAACCCAAGCCTAAGCCCCTAAACTACTACTTACTGGTTTATTTTTATGATTGTGATGAGGACCAGTGCGCCGCAGGCTTCAGTTACTTTCGTTTTGGCTTGAAAGTCGTAGTTTCCTTCAGGCAACAACGTACCGAGTGCAACGGCAACCACTTCAAAACAATACTCGCCGTTCCACACAGCAAATCTACCGGCGGCGACAGTCCAGCCGAGCCAATATGTCCCACCACCGTCCATCGAAGTGTCCATCGACTTTACACGGCCAGACGGTCAACGAACACGACCGCTGTTGGTGGAAAACAAACGGCTCTACGTCGATGAACACTACATCTCTGTGTGGTCGCCAGTTTTGAGGTAATTTTTGTTCCCAAGAGAAGGAAGATGTGTTATTTGGGTAGTTTAACACAAGTAGAAGTTGCACGGTGGTAAAGTTTTGTACGGTAGTTGAAAGGCGGGAGTACAGAAAAGTAACACAGAGGTGTTGTAACGCCTCCTAATCTAAAATCAACTAGAGTAAAGGATAAATTCTTTTTTTTTTTTTCTCAAATTTGAGAATTTTCCAAAAAAGTATATCTGATCACAGCTCTCACAGCAATCTTTTCAGGGCATGGTGCGTCGAGTGTCCTGATCGAGAGCTAATCTTGGCCAATGTTCAATACGATCATGTGTTGGAAATGCTTGAATGTATCCATCCGACGTACAAGGCTGTAGACGATCAGTCTGTTCACATATTACTGCCTCTCGCATATGATTATCAAGTGAGTCGTTTTCATTACTAATCATCTTTGATATTTCGTGAACAAACAAAAATGGACATAACTCCAAAACTTTTGGTGAATCGGCATCGGACCGTAAATCGGCGAATATCGTCCCGGACATCTGTAGCCCAATTACAGTCCAATGCCGGTCCACGTCCGGGACGATAGTCGCCCATTTACGGTCCGATGCCGGTCCACCAAAAAGTTTTGGAGTAAAACGAGTAAGTCGTTTTCATGTTTCTAAAGTTCGTGTAAATGGAAAAGTGATGGGAAAGTTGTTGGATATTCGCGAAATGTCTTGTTTTCTTCTATTCATGAGCAAAAGATTCTTTGATTTTTTCCGAGAAACGTATATGGTATTTTTAGATCCCTTTTTTGATCAGAGTTATTTCCAGATGGAAGGTCTATTGCACAGATGTGAATGCTTCCTAATAAATCATACTCTTCCCTTCTTGGAAAAAGTTTGGATCGCTGATAGGTGAGCTTCGCATTCTTTCTATCTCAGGGAAAAGTAGTCTGGTTAGACCTGGTAATTTATGTATAAGAACAGGAAAATATGGAGTCACACTTGAAAGTTTTTCATTGTCAGCGTCTTTAATAAGACCTGATACTCATAGTCTTGGTTATCTTGGATTTAGGTCTTGCCATGGTTTTGTTCACGATTAGCAGGTCTAACCTGATTTTTTTCTGAGAATGTGAATATCATTTCTTCAGGTACAAATTGAACCGTTTGCTCATCCTGTGTCTCCGTGAGATGCGCCCCAATAATAAAGTTGACCTGAACGGATCCAGATATTACGCGTTGTCTGACCGAGTCAAGGTTCTGCTACTGGAAAGGTTGCATGGAGCTGCTGCACCAGAGGTTTGTCCCTGATTTTTGTCGTCTGAATTAGTTGCTATTTTTTTTCTCCCCCCCCCCCCTTTGTCTCCAATGAAAACGCGGCTGGAACTATTGCAAATGATGCTAGAACTAATGCGGTGAAGAGCCATGAGTGGAAAATTCCAAGTCGCAGTTTCGAATCCCGTTAGCTCCTAGTCGTTTTGCATTTCTTCTCTCTCTCTCTCTCTCTCTCTTCTCTCTCTCTCTCACTTCATCCCATTGGAAATGAAGACCCAAAATCATCTGCTGCTAAAAAGTGGCGGAGGATTTTTCTTTTCATCAATCTGGCTACAAGTATCGTTCAGGAGATCCCAGAACCGCCACTAGACTTGGAGTCATTCAACAGAGCCACCGATGTCAACTTTGCAGCAGTTCGTGCGAAAACAGGAAGAGTCTACTATGTGAATCCATACTATCTGGCTGCCTGGTCCAATGTTTTCGAGGTAATTTTGTTTTGCAACCTATTCGTTCTGGTTCGACAATTTCCAATGTTCTTTCTCTCGTCCCAAAATTACCTCTTTTTCCCCATAGACTTGTAATGATGTTCACTTCCTGAGCTATGTTCACTCGAACTAGTTCTGAACAGGAAATTACTTTCAGAGTTGAGAGAGAAAATGATGACAAAATAATATCATATCCGAATTTTAGTGTCGATTGATTTTAGAATTGACAGATTTTAGTTTAAAAAAAAGATTTTTTTTTAATTTTTAGGCAGAAATAGATTACTGAAGGCGTTTTTAATAATCGAGTCTTTTAAAAGGGAAGATGGTTAATTAGTTTTCATATTTATATCTACAGGGCGGACTTCATAATTGAATATTTACAGCGAAATGTTTTGTAACCTTGTTCAAATTTTAGTTAGATGAAAGAAAATTCATGATTCAGTCAATTGTTGCACTATAAATTAGTTTTCATTCTGCAAAAAAAGATAAATTTAGTAGAAAACTAATGGCAACTTTCCTATTAATTGAATTTTCAGGAAAAATTATGTTCAACGTCTTCCGGGGTCGAAGAGATGTTTTGTCCATGCAACCACGAAGAGTTGAAGGCGTTCCTGATGGCGATTCACCCACCTCAGCTCCGAATCAACGGTAAACTCATGAAATGTGATCCTGACGGAACAAACGACCTTCAGAACAAAATATCGCACCGATTCTGATGTCAGCGTGTAAGATGGAGTCACCAGCGTTGTTGAGGAAATGTGCTAACCTGCTTTTGGCTCATCATACACAGGTTTTTTCATATGGTTGAGCGCATAATATACGGTATAAAATATAAGAAAGATAAATAGGAAAAAAATTGGTCAGACCTGGTAACTTTGATGTAAGAACGACCCACATAACTTCCTCTACCTGTAAAAAAGACTGACCTGCGTAAATCGGTTACTTAGTATCGTAGAAGTTTCGCCTTGAAATACAAGAACGATTAAGTAATGAGCCTTTAATTTCAATGGACTGAAAGTAAGAATAATAATTTAAATCTACAAAGATCGAACTGTTCGTTGTGAGAGTCCCGACCGCTACTGTACTCATTTCACAAAAATGGGACTGGCGCGCGTTTGAAATCGGTTAGACTTTGTGCTAGATATGTGCGACCTGGTAAGTGTAAAGTTTTCTGACACATCAAGGTGTTTCATAAGACCTGGTTCTCTTGGAATCAAGCCTTGCGATAGTTTTGTTCACATTCTAACCAGTTTTTTTTCTGAATACCTTTTTTACTAATTTTTACTGAAGCTAGGAGTCATTTTACGAACAAAATTACTTGAAATTAAAATTCCGTTAGGTTTCTTAAATTTCCATTGCAGCTATCAGTATTCGTGAGGCTCTCACTTCTCGATCGATGTTTCCTCCACGAGATGCTTCCAACGTGCCTTCTGATGGTTCAACGACCGGAACACTTGATTCAGATGACGCAACAATCCACATGTAAGACTTGAAATTGGATATCATAGAATTCACATCTTTCTTCAGACGATTGCCTCTCTACAAGAGCGAAAGCGTGTATGATGGATCGACTAGGGACTCTGCTGGATAACCCAGGAATGGCACCTCATCACTGTTTACGGTATGTTTTTCTTTCAAGACTTGTTTCTGTAGTATCGAAGTATCCTCAAAGCATCACATGAGCGGAGCGAGTGTGAAGTTATAACTTCACTACAGTAGTACTTTTTTTCACTAATATCTTGGTTGGAACATGAACAAGAACTCTCATACTTCTGCAAAAGTTCACCTTCTCAAATTTATTTTACAGGGTGGGCGCAAAGTATTGCAACATAACTTTGAGCATGTGCTCTAAGTCTCCCATTTAGAAATTTCTCATTTTTTCTTTTTCCATTCATTCCGGAACTCTCTCGGAACGTTTTCTACCATTTTCATCCAACAGACATCCGTTTTTACAAAGTTGAAGCAAAATTACCATCCGGAAAAATTGTTCAAATGCACAAATGCTGGCACGCGTCTAAAATGCGAATTTTCGAAATTTTTTTTTGATAGTAGAAGACCACGAAATTGGACGTAAAGTGTATTTTATAATAGACAATATTATGATCTATCTGAATTCACAAACAAAACGACCTAGAGAGTACTTACAAAGACACAGAGCCAGCTCATCGTAGGCATAAAACAAAGAAGCGGTGAAATCCTCTTTTTCAAGTTCAAGTCGGCGATACAATATCCTTTTTTTCGCCGTTTCAGAATTCTATCGATTTTGCCGCATTGAAATATATATTTGAAAAGGTCTTTTCTGATGAATTGTAAAAAATTAGCCGTCAGAAGTACCGGACTCTTGAGAACTGATAGGATTAAAGCAAAGGTGCTGAGCGTGCCGCGGACGAAAAAAAAGCCAAAGTACTTTTAAATGTTATCAGAATTAAAAAGTGAAAGACTGAAAAATTCCAAATGAAAACAATTAATTAAGTATTTGACTATATATTGCATGAATTGTCACAAATTCTGGTGGGACCATCGAAAGTTATAGCGCTGTCATCGTGTTGCAATACTTTGCGCCCACCCTGTACAATGTTGGGAGTAAAAAATTGAAAAAAACTATATATTTTATATCAGCTCATTTTCATACAAATTTGATTGAGTAGATAACATTTTTATTGTATTTTTTCAATTTTTATATTTTTCACATTTTTGAACAAAGTTAATCACACGACAATAATTCTTACACATTATCACATCAGTTGTCGATACCGTTTTTTTAAAATTATCATTATTATTTCTGAGAGTTCTAGACATTTCAAAATCAAAATAAGGGCAATTAGTAAATCGCATCCCATCGCATCCCGTTTTTTTCAAACGTCTGTAACTGCTCGGAACAGCCCAATCACCTTGTATTCAGGCTTAGGTTGAACGTTAAGCTGACCAAAACCTAACCTAAGCTTAAAAAAGAGGTGTTTCTGCGATGCGAAAAAGTTTTCGCATCTCGTTTTTGAAAATGGGATGTGAGATGCGGGATGCGATTTACTAATTGCCCAATGTAAGTCGTAAAAAATCAGCGTTCGTATATTTTTTGACGATACTGTATATGCATTCTTACAGATGCAAGGCTGCCAGCGCATGTAATTCAGTAACATGGATGTGTCCTTCATGTAAGACGTACTCATCAGACGCGAATCTGATGAGAAGCAACACCACCACCACCAACCAAACCACCAACATTCCACGATGATCTCACCAATTCAATCTTTCATGTAATTCTCCCGCAAAATAGTGATTTTATGTGAATATTCTAGCAATAATTGTATCATCTAGTCAGTTTTTTGTCTCAATTATAGAATCGCTTCTTAGCTATATAAATTATTCTATACTCTGAGCTGACTTCTTCTTGCATGCTATTTGATGATAATTAAGTTGTGAAAATTTCTGTTGGAGAGTTACCAATTAGCAGCGGTTTTGAGAAAGGAGTATCTTTGATTCATATTTGAATTCCCGCGGTCCGTTCTCGACTCATAGGAATGGGATCAAGATAGTCTTAATGCACTTCAGAAGCCTATCGTGAAGTTTAATGTGATAACTTCATTCATGGCGAACAAGTTTCAAACACCTAAGCCTCAACGAGTAAATTCGATCTCAGCAAGTAATCTGTGAAGATGTTCGAGCCGCGCGCTGCTGCGCGGCATTTTGAAATGTTCTTAACCTGATCGTTTTGACCTTTTCCATGTGAAACAGCAGAAAAAGCAGTTTATTAAAACTCGTAACGATGAGCGAAATAAGCAGCGTTTGAATCAAGTTACACGTGGTTGGTACCCAGTTAAGAGATCGTAGTCAGGAGTCGGACGAGTTGTAGTGGTACCATGAAAAAGGCTTTGGCTTATCTTCATCGGAAAAGTACTCGTTGCGTCAAGACTCCAGAAACAAATGGTTCATACAAAGACTGAATGTCGCTTGTGTAGTAGTGACTTGTCCGTTTTGTAGTGTCTGAATTGGATAGGTTAGTTGTGCTCTAGAAATTTCGACAGGATCAGTGACAGTTTTTCTTTCATTTCTGTTTTTCACATTGTCAGACAGTAACTCCAATTTTTCTCAAGAACTCGTTTTTTCAACTTTTTTTCAAAATAATTTCTGAGTTTTAAAAATTCTCAATACCTATTGAATCGCTCCAGTTAAACAGGTAGATAATTAGTGTGCAATTTTGTTTAGATAGGGTAATATCAAGAAAATCGTTACACAAGTTAGAAAATTTGAATAACTTCATCAAACAAATCCTACTTTGTGTCAAAAGACTGCGTCCTGGATGTGAATTGATCAGCACCGTTACACCTAAATTGGTCTCTTCTTCTTCTGTTATCGACAAAAGACACACAGAAAGGTCGACAGAGATAGATAGAGCAAAACCGAGGGATAGAAGCGAAAGCTAGATAGTGGTTAGTGTTAAGTTAGATAGTGTTAGTGAAAACGAGAAATCTTCGTGTTACGTTGGTTGTCTCATAAGGAAATATGCATTGAGTGAAAGGCATCATTGGGGTGCCGTGTTTCATCGTCTCAAGCCTAAGCCTAAAACATAGTCCTAATCGCGATGCTTTGGGTTAAGCCTGAGCCTAACTTAAGATGGAGCGCTGGGGTGACAGTGGTATCATGGTTCCATTTTCTCTTAGGTTTGGTTGGATTTTAGGCTAGGCACTGGTACGTTTAGGCTTTCATTCATTGTGATCTTCACTTCGAAGATAGGATGTTAGGCTTAGGCTTGAGAAACCATAAAACACAGCACCACAGCGTGGTGTCAGTGATGCCTTTCACTCAAATTTCACAAGTTTTGAACCAACGTAACGACAAGCAGAAGATACAACATTAAACTCACTTGATGAGACTTTGAAGAGTGTTCCTATACTTTTCACAGAATAGGTGGTAGAAGACAAATGTCGTGGCGGCGTGGAAGACGATCAGAAGTGAGGATACCGAGACTAGCAGGACCCAGAGAGGGTTTAGTTGGAACTGAAGGAGTGTACACTTTGTTGTGAATGATTCTCTTTCTCTACATTACGATAGTTTTCAGTGATTTTCGGAAACCTTCCAGTAAGTATGGTCGTTTTCAGAGATATCCAGAAAAAATACGGTCGTTTTAGAAGATTCCACGAATTGCAGTAACTCTCAGAAGTTTCTAGAATCTACGGTCGTTTTCAGAACATTCCACAAAGTACGGTAGTCTACAGTTTTTGCATCTCAGCCTGGGACCTGGCAAGTTAAGTAAAATACCTGATAAGTATGGAGTATTCTCAAACTTGTAATTTTTGCATTATTAAGATGTTCTACATATAAGATCTGGTAATGTTCATAAAAGAGCTAGTTTTCTTGGAACTAGGACTTGCCATAGTTTTGCTCATAGCAGGTCTAACCAAAATTTTTCCTAGAGCTTTTGATCCGGCACAAGTCTTGTTTGTGGCGAGCACACGGTTTCACGTGAGACCTGATTATTATACAAATAGAACAAGGGGACCGCCCCCTTTTTCGTGAGGCAAATTTTTGGGTGGTCCTTTTTTGTTTTGATGGGGGGAGGGTTGGAGGGAGGGATTGTGCAAAAGTAGCCGGGGCAGAATTCGAACGCGCGTTGGGAGATTAACGAGCGGACGCGTTAACCACTCGGTCACCGTTGCACGTTTTTCGTTTGTGCTTCACGCGTGACCACTGGGGACCCTCGCAGGTTGTTGCATTGGTTCTAGCCCAACTTGCATTAGTGTTAGCCGAGTTTGGATTGTTCGGGGAGTGCGGAAGCGAAGAGAGAGAGAGAAGGAGAGAGGGTGACTGAGAAAGAGAGGGTGAAAGAGAAGGACAGATAGGAAGACAGACAAAGAGAGAGAGAGAGAGAGAGAGAGAGAGAGAGAGAGAGAGAGAGAGAGAGAAAGAGAGAGAAAGAAAGAGAGAGAGAAAGAGAGAGAGAGAGAGAGAGAGAGAGAGAGAGAGAGAGAGAGAGAGACAGAGAGAGGGTGAGAGAGAGAGAAAGAGAGAGAGAGAGAGAGAAATGGCAAAGACTTTGCCTCTAAAAACCACTTTTTTTCTATTTAAAAAGTCGGAATTTGTGATTTTGTGATGAAAAAGGGAAAAAGGGTTCTGAGCGTAGCGAGGATTCTCTGCTTGTTATTATACATTAGAATCAGGTTTGACAAAGTTTCTCTTATGTCTGACAGGTTTAACCAGAATTTTTATGAGAACTCACCTCTCTCGACGTTGAGTTACTCGTCAAACTTTCAATCAGCTTCGTCAGCATTGATAGTGCATGGCAGATACCGAAGAAGATTGTGATCACAAGTAACATTTTGGTTGTTTTCTGCTCTTTTTGTTGCTAAAAACGGACATGATTACGTCTCACATTGATTCATACCTGTTTCGTCAGAATCAAACGTTCTTGTGCCTTCTGGTACATGACCGAAATGATCTTGGCATTTGCCAAGAGCATTATCAGAAATGGTAGGATGTACTCGAAGATGATCGACAGAATTATGTAGTACCATAGGAAGTACCATCTGAAGGGGTACTTTAGAATAATTAAGGCGGTTTTCACTCACTGTGTTCTTACTGGATTTAAATCAGTGAACTCTAGAGATGCGTTACCGAATCCATGATGTCTGAAACAAATTGATTTGTAGTTGACAAGCCGACAAATAGACTGGATCAGATACCCAGGACAGACCCGCTACAAAAGGCTAAGTCTCACGGCATCAAAAAATTCTTGATTTCAGTATGCGAGACTTGGCTTTCACAAAAGTTTTTCTCCCAACCTAACCTATTAATTACTGTTAGCTGCAGATGGCAGTTTGAGGCTGAACAGATTAGGCGTTTACTACAGTCTTATCCAAGACTACTGTCGCTCATTCACGGTTCATTGCCGGTCCACTCAGAGTTTTGGAGAAAGTGAGAAAATTGAAAAACTCACACGAGTCGATACTCGAAAACTCTTGACAGGTTGAAAAGTATGGAGAAGATCGTCACTCCTATTAGAACCTTCAGAGTGTTGCTTTTGGTGCACCAAAGATGAACCTGGAAATGTTTAATTGGACGTTTCTGGTTTCACAAGATCCTATTGCGGTTTATGAGCTTTCTCTCATTGCTCAGCACGGATCTTTGATTTTGGAGCTTGGGCACTGGCTAAAATTGAGTTTCAGAGCAATCAGTAGAAGGCACCATTGACACCACAGAACCACACACGGTGTCTCAAACCTATGAATAAGCTTGGCATAGCCGATGCACTAGTTCCAAGCCGAGGTCTAAATGCACCAGTGCCAAGCCTAAGTCTAACCTAAGATAAAACACGACACCACACGTGGTGTCTGTGGTGCCTTCGAATGCTTCTTTAGGTTTTCAACACATTGACTCGGAGAAGTCATACATTCACCTCAATTGACATATTGAAGTTCCGGAATCTCGCGTCATGAAGTTGTGCGAGCGCGTAATCACCTTATTCATTGGTTTTCAAGGTGATTGAGTAGTTTATATTTTGATTTCATTGTCACACCTGTAACGGACGGCAAACAGCCAAACATCTCTCCAAACTGATCAACACCATGATGTAGAGACTCAGCGTCTTGGCGATCATGCACAATGGGTAGAAGACGACAATAGAGTAGGCTTCGAAAGATGCATGCGGAGTTCCCGGGCCGGTTTTGTACCTGTAATGTACTGTACAGTCATCTCTTGGGAAAATCTGATAGACCTGGTAGCTTAAGTATAACACCTGGCAAGCTTCATATAAGACCTGGTAAGCGAGGAGTATTCTCGCGCTTGCAGTTTTTGCATTATCAAGGTGTTCTATAAGATCTGGTTTTCTTGGAATTAGGCCTTGCCATAGTTTTGCTCATATTTAGCAAGTCTAACTAGATTTTTCTTCCAGCTCGGGAACAAGTCTTATTCGTGGCGAGCACAGGGTCAGCACAAAATTTGCCCATCTCGATGGTTTTCCGCGCACACGTGCCATCCCCCAAAAATGGCGTATTCTCTGAGCAACAGGAAGTCTTGTCACGATCCGATCTTTGTTCGACGCCGCGCTCTCAGAGTTTGATGAATTTTTCATCCAATGCGAACGTGAGCGATGATATAGAACCAGAGTTCTTCTCTCATGTGTTCTTACCAGATGGGCAGTTTAGTTAGAATGAAGACTGGAATCACTAGAATCAGCAGGAAGAAGTCGACGAAGGAAAGAGCGCACAGGAGCATTCCAATCTGCAATTGACTTAATCTTCTGAAATATTCCACGTACGATATTTATTGTAATTTTTGACTAGATGATTTAACCACACATATATCGCTAGAAGCATGACCGTTTTCAAACGCGCTCTAATCTCAATTTTGCAGAATGAGTACTCTCACAGCGAACAGTTAGAGCTTTGTGGATTTAAATCAATATTCTTACTTTCAGTCCATTCTGAAATTAACGGCTCATACGTAAATCGTTCTTGTATTTCAAGGCGAAACTGATACGGTACTAAGTACCCGATTTACGGAGACCAGACTTTTTTACAGGTAGAGGAAGCTATGTGCATGTGGCTTTCTTATTTTCCTCATTTCAGCAAAAATTTCAAACTGAAAAAGCAGTATTTCTACACCAAACCAGGAGTGCAAATTCTCATTAGTTAAGAAACATAAACAGTGAAAATGTTTCACCCTCATAAGTTCCATATTCTGTATGAAAAATATTTTCCAGAGACAATAGACATGATTTTATTGTTTTGAATATGGCTCACCGAAGATTTCCGCATATGAGTCTGTGTGTAAACGAGGAACGATAGTAGGTTGCCGAGAAGTCCGATACCGACAATCGGGAAGTAAGACCAGTGTATGTACAGTATCCATGTGTCGATGTCGAACATCCTGAATTTAAGCTGAATATTTAAGGGAGAAATGTGATGATTATGATGAAGGATTATAACTGTGTATTGCAATAGACATGATTGTGCATTGTGTTCTTGACAAATGGATAACATGTGCCTATGAGAAGAGTAGATTTTTCATTTTCATCTGAGCTGCTTATTTTCGCATCAGTGAAAGTTTCCCTTCCCGCTAGGGAATAAGATAACTTTTTAACGAAAACATTTTTCGCTTGAACTTCTGAGAAGAAGTGTTGCTGAGAAGAAGAGAAAAATTTTATAGAAACCATGTAGCTGAATGTCAGTAAGATAGAAGTTTGACCTGAAAGAGCATTTTTGACTCACAATCACCCTTTTTCAGGCTTAGGTTGAACCTTAAGCTAGCCCCAACCTAACCTAAGCCTGAAAAGGAGATGCTCATAATAACACACATCACGTTTTTTACACTTGAAAAAAGGGATGCAACTGGATGCAGTCAAAACGGGGTGCATTTTACTAAATGCTGTTGAAAACCGTGTTTTTTGCGTTTCAAAAATTGATTGCAAAACACATAGCTTCCTCTACCTGTAAAAAAATCTGGCCTCCGTAAATCGGTTACTTAGTACTGTAGCAGTTTCGCCTTGAAACACAAGAACGATTAAGTGATGCGCCTTTAATTTCAATGAACTGTAAGTAAGAATAATAAATTAAATCCACAAAGATCTAACTGTTCGTTGTGAGAGTTACCGTACTCATTCTGCAAAATTGAGATTAGAGCGCGTTTGAAAACGGCCATGCTTCTAGCGATATATGTGCAAAACCCAATACTTATCAAAAAAAAAAGGATATCGATTTCATAACGAACTTTTTGTTACTAATGTATGTAGTAAAGGTAGAGAAGGCCTATTTTCTAGGGTAATAAGAACGTCACAAAAGAGGGTAACCAGCAGAAACCGTGAGGAAGGAGTTCATTCAAAAAAATTAGAAAAGAGAGAGAGAGAGAGAGAGGTAGAGAGAGAGAGAGAGAGAGAGAGAGAGAGAGAGAGAGGGAGAGAGGGAGAGAGCATGTCTTTAAAGTGTGAAATGAATAAGAACGTGCGAGGCAAAAAAGTTCAGAGAAATCGGAACCGAGTTTCTAGCAGCATCAACAAAGAATTAGTTGCATATAATTAGAATGAATGAGAAAGAAAAGTCGAAAACAATGTAACTCGTAGTGGTTTCTATAAACAAGGATTGAAATAATGATGAAGGCGCTCCGGAATTTTTTCTGCTAATCATAATAGAATTATCCGCGCGGCAAACATATCTGTTTGCTGTCGAACATTGTGGAAAAAAGGCGAATTTTGGGTTAGACGAAACTTGACGCTTGAAATGGGTGTTTGATTTCAGGTTCTGAAAGTTTGATGTGGTAGGTGCCTTTTTTAGATCTGCGGTGATTTTATAAAAGTCGAGAGGCCCTATGAATATTTCAGTGTTTTTCTTTTTTATTTTGGACAATGACGTTGGAGGCTAAGCCAGAGAACACGTTGAGTTCCCATAGGCCACATGGTAGGGAACTATTTTTTATCTGGACTGTGGAAACATCAGAAGTCTATTGAACAGCAAGAACTGCACGAATATGAAACTAGGATCTAGAACAGACCAGTAGTGCTTTGCTATAGATTTACATGGACACTGAATGTTTTTACTTGAACAGGTGAACTTGACGTGTTGAATTAAGACGCAATATTCTCTCGCGTCGAGACAAATCGGTCTTAGGGCTGTAACTTTCTTCAAAATATTCAATTTTGAAAAAAAATTCACCGGTACTCTTCCAGGTACCCAAGGATTGTCCTGTCCAAAAATTTTCTCGGTGCAGTACCGTATACCAATAATTGTCAGCACTTCTTCAAAACTGTCCAAAACGCTCCGTTATTAGGTTCAAAATGTTCAGCTCGATGAGAGCTACATTTTATCCCGTGAGACCTATGCTCTATTGTCACCCTGAACTACTGTAACTCCCCGTCAAAAATTGACAAAATCGGAAAATTGACATTTTCTAGGTGATGGAGGTCTCGGCCAGTGTAATGACCTATATGAGCGTGTGCAGCTTGTTTTTCTGCATCGAGTGAGTGTATGCCCGACAGCCAAAGCGTTTCCACAAAAGGCGAAAAATTCAAAAAACTGATTTCAGATCACAAAATATAGCGATAGGTCAAAAATTTATGAACGTTTTCGGCTTGTTAAACAACGTTAGTTCTGCTAGAAAGTGAGGTAAAAACCCCTTAAAAGTGATTATTTTCTCTGTAGATGAATACTGTAAAACTTTCTTACTCTGTCACACACCTCTGCAGTACTCAGTACTTGCCGTATGACCGGATTCATATGATTTCAACTTCTCAACAGTTTCACGAGAAGAAGAAAAACACTTTTTAATTGATTACAGACATAAAAATCATCAAAGCCATAATATTGTAAACGGTGGTGTGATGAATAGTCTTTCTGAACGCTGCACATGACCGGAATTTGATTCCTGATTTATTTAAAGTCGACCTAGCTTTAAATGAGAAACAGAAGTTTATGGTATTGCCAGCCCGGAGACCATGCTTCGAATAGTCTAGGCTGATGTGTTGTTCAAACGCGTCTATGATACTGTAACAAAGATCTGAACACCACCAGCAGTGCTAACTCTAGGTTCGTAGTTAACTCCGGGTTACTTTCTTTGAACTACAATTCTGAAGCAAGAGATGAATTAATGAAAAGAAGTTATAACTCTATTGAAGCTGTGTAGTTTTTGATGGCGTCGATTTCGTCATCAAGTTTTGACCCGTCCCCTCGAGTATTCTTCTGTGAATATACATATAGAGAGAAGCCGGAAAGGAGGAAGATTGCTTTCACTATTTTTTTTTCTTCTAATAGACGGCAACTTTGTTTGAACTACGGTTAATCTATTTATCATGAATGGAAAACTGTTTTTATTAACCAGAACAGCTGTTGAGACGTTGAAATCATATGAATCCGGTCATACGGCAAGTACTGAGTACTACAGAGGTGTGTGACAGAGTAAGAAAGTTTTACAGTATTCATCTACAGAGAAAAGAATCACTTTTAAGGGGTTTTCACCTCACTTTCTAGCAGAACTAACGTTGTTTAACAAGCCGAAAACGTTCATAAATTTTTGACCTATCGCTATATTTTGTGATCTGAAATCAGTTTTTTGAATTTTTCGCCTTTTGTGGAAACGCTTTGGCTGACGGGCATACACTCATTCGATGCAGAAAAACAAGCGGCACACGCTCATATAGGTCATTACACTGGCCAAGACCTCTATCACCTAGAAAATGCCAATTTTCCGATTTTGTCAATTTTTGACGGGGAGTTACAGTAGTTCAGGGTGACCATAGAGCATAGGTCTCACGGGATAAAATGTAGCTCTCATCGAGCTGAACATTTTGAACCTAATAACGGAACGTTTTGGACAGTTTTGAAGAAATGCTGACAATTATTGGTATACGGTAGCGAAAAAAGTAGTAACTCGGAAATGTTAATATTCAAGGTGTCTGAAGTGCACCTCCGGAATTTTTCCTAATGAAAATGAAAATGAAGCGAGTTACAGGCCTAAGACCATTTTGGGCCTTTTTGTCTCGACGCGAGAGAATATTGCGTCTTAATAGACAGAGAGAGGGAAAAGAGAGAGAGAGAGAGAGAGAGAGAGAGAGAGAGAGAGAGAGAGAAAGAGAGAGAGAGAGAGAGAGAGAGAGAGAGAGAGAGAGAGAGAGAGAGAGAGAGCTGAAAGTTTCCCTGGAACTCGCGGCATCGCCATTTCATGAATAAACTAAGGTTTATGGTGTTCCGAGATTCTTGCTTGCTTGTCACGAAGAAGGAGAGGCTTATTCGTTGAAAGGAAAATGAGATTCTTGACTAATTTGTCGCCAACAGCGATGTCCGAGATTGTCGCTCAACGCTGGCACATGAAATTTAAACTCAAAAGACTTTCTAATATCCACATAAGATCCATGTAACCTTGTAGCACCTGATTCAGAATAAGACTTGCTATTTACGTCTAGTCTGATAATGTGTTCTGTAACTTTGTTTTTTCGAACTTATAATGACTTCATTTATAGAGAATAAGGTTCAGAAGCTTTTACAGCGAGTCGATATGGGCAAAAATATAATGGGAGTTTTTGAAATTTTTTTGTCAAATCTTTGGATACATATGCCAAATTATCATGGAGAGAAAAACTGAAGTTAGAAATGTTAGAACGTTGGTGTTAGTTGTTCAATCTGAATATTCAGATCAATCTTAACCAGTACACATCGCTATCGCTAGAAGCATGGCCGTTTTCAAACGCGCTCTAATCTCAATTTTGCAGAATGAGTACGGTAGGGTCGGGACTCTCATAACGAACAGTTAGATCTTTGTGGATTTACATTATTATTCTTACTTTCAGTCCATTCTGAAATTAAAGGCGCATTACTTAAACCGTTCTTGTATTTCGAGGCGAAACTGCTACGGTACTAAGTACCCGATTTACGGAGGCCAGACTTTTTACAGGTAGAGGAAGCTATGTGCCAGTAATCTGTTGAGTTTTATTACTGAGAAACTTTTATGAAAACAACAACAGTATCGTGTTGGATGGGGGAGTCCTCATGTGTTTTTTGACAAACAAAAGTGAAGAATGTTGTCGCAAAAAGAGTGTTTTGATGAACTGTTAGATTGAGTGGTGACCTTTAAGTTTGAATAAAGATGATCGGTTTAGGTCAATTCAAAATTTTGATGTCATCTCCGGAAATGAAGTCGGAAATATCGCAGATGTTTGTGAGCAGAAAGTTCTGTTCTCACACATGAAGGTGGTTGATGTTTTGTTCCCCTAGCTTGAGCAAAATTCTAGATTGTGAGTGGAAAAAAAGATAGAAATCTTGGAGAGTAAGAAACCTCCTTTTCGTTGTCCAACTAATTGAAAGAAAATGTTTTTAATAATTATAAAGGGTTCAAGACTATGACAAAAAAGCTAGAAAAATACACATTATCCGACTCGATCTAATTGAAAGAAAATGCTTTTTTATTGTTTGAAACGAAATAATCGTTAAACCTACTTAGCGAAGTCATTTTAAAGGTAACTCAGAAGCTTTTTTCGGCAAAAAAAGTTTGGTTCCTGAGTAGAACACAAAAGCATTCGGTGAGTGTGAAAAGAGGAATTGAAAAAGTGAATAAGATCACATGGATTGTCTTTTTGAATAGAAAAGAAGATATTCTTTCAACCGCTCCACATATCTTCCTCTACCTGTAAAAAAGTCTGACTGCCGTAAATCGGTTACTTAGAACCGTAGCAGTTTCGCCTTGAAATACAAGAACGATTAAGTGATGAGCCTTTAATTTCAATGGACTGAAAGTAAGAATGATAATTTAAATCTACGAAGATCTAACTGTTCGTTGTGAGAGTCCAGACTCCTACCGTACTCATTTTACAAAAATGCGACTGGCGCGCGTTTGAAATCGGTCAGACTTTTTGCTAGATACATATGTGTGCTCCGGAAAAAATAAATGTGATTCGAAGGTGCCATTTGAATCTTTAAACACCATTTCAATTTCTTCATGGAATTTTTAAATACAATTATTTTTCCAAATATTAATTAAAGACTTTTAATGGCACCTTTGAATTCCATTCAAATATTGGGCATTTTCGAGATGACTTCGAAGAGCATTGAAATGTACACAGGAAGTCATTAAAAAATGAGAAATTTCAAAGGTTAAGAATAGTGATCATTTAGATGAGCTATAAAGCACATAAATGAACTTCAATTTAGACTTAACTTTTAAATCACATAAATTTTTTCCGGAGTGTAAAAAGTAGAAGGATGGTGCATTGAGGTGTCATTACGAACACAAACTTCGGTTCCAGATGTCAAAGCTGTTCAAACAATCATAATGAGAAGACAACACGGAAGAGAAAAATGCTGCCGAACACAGAATCTAGAAACCTCAATTCACGGAAGCCTTGTAGATCCCAAAGACCATCTACCACAATGTTTGTATTTTCATATTACAGAACAACATTGTGTGAAGCTATAATGAAGTTTTTGGAACCTGAATACTACAAAATCCGACAAAGGATACTGTTATATGGAAAGCTGGACAGAGCACACGAGTGCAGATCGTCAAAGTACAGTGTGTTAAAATCTTCTCCCAAACCATGTTGATAAGGACTTCTTTGTTTTTTTTGTTCATAACACGAAAAGGATAATTTTCGGAAGTCGGAAGTCTACATTGTTTTTTGTGGAGGAGACTAATTACAACCTTCTAAGAGAACATCAGAAGGGAGCGAAGTGCTCCAATGTTGAATGTTTTTGCGAAATGACAGAAAAGGCATTGCAAATTCATGGCCGTGAGAACGTCCTGAAAGTCTGATTTCTGGTAGCCCACAAAGCACACATCCTGCAGTTCAATTCAAAGATTCTAATCGGAAAAAAGAGATAACATTCATTTATTATGCTCGAGGCAATTTTAAACTAGCGTCAGCGAGGAGAATGTCAAAGTAACAAGAAGAGTGAAGATTATGCTTTGTGAAGCATCAAAAACTGACGTCTTAAGGTTCTATAGAAAAATGAGTAAGCAAAGAAGGTCGGCGTAGTATTTTGAAAAGACGACTGAAAAAGGTGGGTATCGTTTTTACCCAAGTAAAATGATGAATCGATGTTCTCACACTGAAAACCAGTAGGATGATGTTATCTGTGAACTTGTGAAAACAGTAAATACAGAGTGTGGTTAGAGATCAAACATGAAAATACATGTATGACTGCGAAAAAAATAGGGCCAGACGGAAAGAAGTAATCTCTTCAATCCGGGAAGTTTTTGTTGGATTCTTTTTAGAGGGATCAGGATAAAAGCATAGAGAGTCATCGTCATTCTCTTTTGACACTTTGCTGTACAAAAACTTTGCAAGAAGAAATGAGGTAGAATTTTGAAAAAAACAACTTGTCAGATTACTGGTTGAATATCCTTATTGTACATAGTCACAAACGCTACTTTTATATTTTGTGTTATAGAGACCGTTGCTGGAAGCTACTGAGGAGTATGAAAATAATTATTAATAAATAAAAATCTTATCATGAAAAACACTATCTATGTGTGTTTCAAGAGTTAGGAAAGTTTTGTTGCTCGAGTCTGGAAAAAGCTAAGCTCATAGAAAGTGCCTAAGAAGATTTACAATAAACTCAGGCTCTTAACCACATCTGAGCAGCGAAAGGTTACTGTGAATAATTTGGACGTAAAAATAATGTTTTGAAAAATTAATATCGAGGTCATGAATGTATGAGACATTCAGTGTGAGCTTTTGGATGTACTGTACTTGGTCAAAATTCAGATTCCGGACTTAAAAATGGCGCTTGTTTTGATAATTAGATAAAGTTGACTTCCGAATGTTCTAGACGCCAGAAAACAAGGTAAGTGTGATTTCGTGCACAAAACATTGGAAATTTGGCCCAATTAAGAGTGCGTAAAGACTGAAAACAAAAGGACACAACGTTTATTTTGAGAGTTGGCGCGCGCCTTGAAAGAACCAATATCGCTGGTTGAGCTGGCACAAAGGCCAATTGGCCGGGGCTCTGAAAGAGTTTTGGCCCAAGATTGGAATGTTGTTGTGCATCTGACGTGTATTAATAGATCATACGTAAGAACGCGGGTAACGACAATATAAAAGTTGAATCAATGCCAGCGAGTCGGAAGGGAAGTGCAGAAGTAGCTTACTGGTAAGATGATATCGGCTTGAATGGATTTACCAGGCGTTTTTTCCATAAATTAGACTGCAGGATAATTTCTTTAGCTTTGAGTGTGTCAAAAATACTTCGGCAGTCGAGAACAGTATTTTTCCCACGCTTTGAAGATGTTTCGAAAGGATAGGACGGATTCTGTTCGAGGCATTGCCTGTTTTTGATTTGTAAGATTTTTTTGATTTGTAAGATTTTTTCGATTTGTAAGATTCTTTTGATTTGTAAGAGTCTTTTCCCACTCAACATTGGCACCCTAAGAATTTTTCCGAATTTCACTGAGATTACAAAATGTCGTGATAAAGAGCTGCGAAAACTCGTTTGTTTTAATGCCAGAGACCGAAGATTTTTTCTTAAAGGAAACCAACGTAATTATTTTCAAGAAACTCTCATACGTAATTATTAGTCGAGGCTATAGGAGACGACCTACAGGTTCTGAGAACAAGGAAATAAAGTTAAAATTAAATTTTTCTGTTATTCGAGGTCATTCTAGTCAAAATCACAACCAATCCGAGACTATGTACATGAATGTGAATCGGTCCTTGTTTTGACGAGCTGTGAAGTGACGCGGGTACTCTCCGCAGCTCACAATATATCTTGTGGATGTGTTGTCTAATTACATGCAGAATTAGTTAACATTCAGCAAAAGGAACAACCACATCATCTGAACTATCCACTTCCTGTGGACAATGATGAAGAGAAAGAGAGAGAGAGAGAGAGAGAGAGAGAGAGAGTGAGAGAGAGAGAAAGAGAGAGAGAGAGAGAGAGAGAGAGAGAGAGAGAGAGAGAGAGAGAGGAAAGAGAGAGAGGAAAGAGAGAGAGGAAAGAGAGAGAGAGAGAGAGAGAGAGAGAGAGAGAGAGAAGGTGGGAAGGGGTTTAATTAGACGGTCTCCACGTTTACACAACACAGAAGGTTTCAATTAACTTGAACTTTTAATGGATCTCTTTGCTCTCCTCCACAATGAATCTCATTGGTCCAATGACGTTCGGCTCGTAGGTGTAATGTCCTCTCTCTCTCTAGATGGGGAAGGTATCAACCTATTAATAAACATTGACATTTGCAACGTTTGGAGCATCCAAGTTGCACACTGATCTATGTGAGAGAACAGAAATGCCTTCCAGACTCCATGATAAGTTTGTCACCGGTACGTCGCCTCCCTGTTGCCATTCGATATAGCATCCAATAACGGCTACGTTCCGGCGACAATGCGATGAAGATCCGGTAACAATATGGCGAAATCATCCATTTGTTGCCGGTACGTCGCTGGTACGTCGCCGTATTGTCGCCGTTTGGTAAGGCATAACGAGTGGCGACAGAAGTATTATGGAGCATGGCGGCATTTCGAATTTTTCAAACGAAAGTTGTCGAGTGAAGTCAAGGTGATCGAAACCTTACATAAAGATACAAATTGTTTTTCAATTTTTCACCATCTAGTGTTTTTTTAAAATTAGAAGATTGTACTTAACAATTCAGAATTCGTTTCCATATTAGAAAAAATGGCGTGTCCTGATACCCAGTCCTACTCAAAAAAAAAACACACATTCGCAGGATCGCAAAAGCAATCAAAACAAAATTCAAAACTTGAATTTCCAGTTCTATCCGTTTGCAATTCATGTGGTTCGCGCTGGAACAGGAGTATAAAACTGAGTTTGAAATTGTTTTGCGGTAAAGAGTAAAAGAACTCTTTTTGGCTTGAATGACAGCAGTGTGTATGAGAAATGTCCCAAGTCTCGCAATACTAATTTTAGGAACTGAATTCGTCTACTGACTGGCGAACCTCATCTGACTCATGTGAACCCGGAAAACGAAAACCTGGGTGGCAGAGTGAATGAGAGAGAGAGGGAGATAGAGAGAGAGAGAGAGAGAGAGAGAGAGAGAGAGAGAGAGAGAGAGAGAGAGAGAGAATTGTTTGCAAAGTTTGCGGTCTGCTGATTGTATGTTTCTAGAGTTCAAAGCCCTTTGTAACACCTCCAAATTAGGTTGTTTACTTTTCCCTCTGTGTTCTGTGAACTCTGAGAATTCCTGAAAAGTGAGAACAATGGAACACCTGAATTCGTCGAGTGTAGGAGTCAAGTCGAGAAGAGTCTAATTAAAACACATATAATAGTAGGATAAACAAGGATGAGTGGAGTCATCATAATTGGAATAATTAAAGTGAGAAAGAGAGAGAGAGAGAAAGACTGCAAAACTTCTGGGTTGATGCAGATAGTGTCCTTTTAAGGTACTCAATGAGCAGAAAACGCAGTGTTTTGATGGATTATATACTTAAATGTTTAGTGGGATCACTGAGTGCTGAAGGGCTTTGGGAAGAAGAATCTGGTCAGAACTGCTGAACATAACTCAGACATGACCTCTTTTCTTCCATGCCAATACAGAATTGTGTTTTACCTATTCAAAACACTCGTAAATCTTACTCTCTGTACGTTTCCTCGAGAGTTAATGAAAAACAAAATTTACAAAAAACAAAGTTACCCCACTAGTCATTTAGCGTACATCGGCATTCAACCGTGAACAGGCGACAGTCCTGGCCAACTGTGGCCCGAACGTCCGACTGTCGGTCCACTCAAAATTTTTGAGTTTAATTCTCAGGAAAAATCTGGTTAGACCTGCTAAAAGTGAACAGAGACAATTTCAAGACAACCAGGACTTGTATGAATCTTATCAGTTCTTATAAGAAATCTTGAAAAGGCAGAAATTACAAGTTTGAGAATACTCAGCACTTATCTGGGATTAATATCAGATATAAAGGTTAATGTGACTTACTCAACTCACCAGGTTTGACCAGACTTTTCCTGAGAACTTCTCTATAAACTAAATACCGTTGATATGAACTTCATAGGTCGTTGATATCTACAGCACATCAACGTCATAGGCCGTAGATATCAACGATCTATGAACTTCATATCAATGACCTATGAACTTCATAAATTTTTATCAACGACCTATGAACTTCATAAACTGATATAAACGACCAATAAACTTCATAAACTTCTATCAACGACCTATGAACTTCATATCAACGGTATTCAGTTTATAGAGTTCTGGGGTATTGTCCTTCGAAGGTATTAAGTGAGCAGGAAACGCGGTGTTTTGGAGGATGATTTACTTTTTCTGGGATCAAAAAGTGCAGCTGCAGGGCTTTGCTCAGAAGCCTTGGGTCGCAATATATTGCTAGAGGACGTTCGCAATAATGCTTGATGGCTTCAGACAGATTGTACTTTACCCAAACACACACAATGTAATGGTTTGTGTGTTTTGGGCTTGTCACTATTCCGCATCAGTTCCGCATCAAGAATGTTTTGCATTTTGGTGCAGTCTCGTGGGTTCGATGAAACTTGAAAGATTGGGAATTTTATGCGAAGGAACATTCTTGGTTTGTAATGGTGTTGTGGTTGCGTCCCACACGATTAGTTATTCTTCTTCCTCGGATCGAAAAGTGATAAATGAGGTGTTTTCAACGCCGTCTGGACGATAGTCAGGAGCAGAATGATAACGTTAACTGAATTCTGGGAATTTTTAGTTCTCTGTGAGTCTATAAGTACTCTTTAAACTAAATACCGTTGATATGAAGTTCATGGGTCGTTGACATTTACAACACATCAACGTCATATGCTGTCGATATCAACGACCTTTGAACTTCATAAGAACAGCAGATGAACTTCATATCAACAGCCGGACTTCATAAAATTTACAGCAACATCACATGAATTTCATATCAACGGTATTTAGTTTAAAAAGTAGAATTTTACGGTTTTTTGAGAGTTGAAACTAGTGTTACATATGATAAGACGTTGATTTTTGGATAAGAATTGTCTTGGTCAAGAAAAAGAATAAACTTTCAGATTTCAAAAGGGGGTAGTAGAAGTAAATGTGAGAGATCCTTACAAAATAAGTTCCTGGATGAACTGAGCTTAACCCAGGGGTTTATTGTGTTTAAAGTTGGATAGTTCCTTCCAGAATCAAATTAACGTAACATCAGGAGGCAAAGTTGTGAAGGGACAATCAGTTAATTGAATGAGGTTGATTCTGGCACCAAAGCAATCGGATGAAAGTCGACTTCCTAGGTCTTCACAATCTTTTTGTCGCCATTTGGTATATCCTACAAAAAGGCGACATTAAGACGACGTACCGGCGATATCACGGCGACGTATCGGCTGTTCTATCGCCGACACATAGTGGTGGAGTATACTGAATGGAGCCAGAATGTCGACGTATTGGCGTTAGAAAGATTATGAAGTGACGAGTTTGCGCTCTTGAATGAAGTCCAGGTCCTTGGGTGGAACAAAAGATTCTTGGTTGCTTCCTCAAATAGAAATCATGCCGTGAAGAAGAGGATTGTCCAAGAGAATATCAAATGTCCTTGATTTGAGGTCCAAGAAAATGGCTTGAATTTTATTGTCTGGGAATTTTCGAAATTTGGAGGAACGCTGAGTGTTCGATGGAATCAGATTCTTGACGTCTCAAGTGATTACAAAGCAGTTTTGAAGACTTCTTTTTTTTGATTTCAAGTGGATTCAAATAATTGTGAATGAGGAACGAGCTTCCTGCAGAAAACAAAGATGCCTGTCGTGAGAAGTCGAAAATAAATATAATTTCATTGTCGCGATTGGAAAAAAGAATTCCAGCATCAAACGATTTCTAGCATTGGAAATAGTCGCAACGCATGACAGCAACGCGCGAGAATTACACGAATTTGGGTTAATACGGTTATTGCTAGTGGGTATAATCGGTAACTCTTATTTCTTGTCTCAAACACAAAATCTAAGAAAAACTTTATTTGTGTCTATAATTTCTTGCAAGAAAAAAGATAGAAACTTCATTCTACATTGTGTTAGTCAACTTTGGTATTGTAAGTGCGATCAGATCATAAACTGTGACTAGTCATCCTAGCTTCGAATCTGAATGGACCAGTGCGGCTTTTCGGCTCAACTCTATAAACTGAATACCGTTGATATGAACTTCATAGGTCGTTGATATCTACAGCACATCAACGTCATAGGCCGTAGATATCAAAGACCTATGAACTTCATGAACTGCTATCAACGACCTATGAACTTCATAAACTGCTATCAACGACCTATGAACTTCATATCAACGACCTATGAACTTCATAAACTGCTAACAACGACCTATGAACTTCATATCAACGACCTATAAACTTCATAAACTGCTAACAACGACCTATAAACTTCATATCAACGACCTATGAACTTCATGAATTTTCATGAACGACCTTTGAACTTCATATCAACGGTATTCACTTTATAGAGAAGTTGTGTTTGACTATGATTGGTTGTTTTTGAAAGCTCAGCTCACGGTAGTGTAGAAAAGTTTTGGGGTTTGTGAGAATCGTACGAAAATCTGACATGGTCGCACAGTATCCACGAACTTGAGTTTGGTCGATCAAAAACCGACATTCTATTGTATTGGGCTCTCGTGGGTGAATAAGAGGGACGATATTCTTGCTCTCTCTCTCTCTCTCTCTCACTCTTTCTCACTCGGACCGCGCAGTTTTTTGAGACGAGCAAACACAGATGGATGCCTTCATCCTCTTCCATACTGAAAGAAATATGCGTTTAATATCGAAACCTTTAGGTAAACAAAGTGAAGCGAAAAGATGAGAGATTTGCAAGATTCGAAGACTTCTTCATAAGGAGTGTTGATTCAAGTGCAATAAGGAACTCGAGAATTAATATGTTGCGATTTATTTGTTTTCAGTGATCGGCTCAAGTTTAAATCATCTAGTGGGAACGCTTACTTAGAAGTTTAGGCATAGGGGTTTAAAAAAATGATAAGACATTAATTTTTTGGTGATTTTTTGAAATAACCGAAAATGACGGTTTTTTCTAGACACATGGTTCTGATAATCCGACAAAACCGTCAAAAAAAGAGCTTGAAAAGAAAATTTTTGGAGGTCACAGAACATGATAGAGAAAGCAATTAAAACTTGACATTTTATAAGTATGGCGATCAAAATTGCTGTAATAAAAGCCAAAAGATAAGGAAATGATGCTACTTGTGAAGATAAAGGGCTGAAAAAGAACAACCAGGAAATTAAGAATGAGTCTCAAAGGAATTTGTATTCTATTCTGGTTGAGTGATTTCAGATCAAGGAGATTCTGCCGGGTGATTGAAAAGTAGTAGTAGTATCTCAGGAATAGAATCTGGTTAGATCTCCGTGGACAGAATTATGACAAGACCTGACTTCAAGATAACCAGGTTCTGTATGAATATTTTAATAATAATATTTGTCCATAACCAATAAAAAAAACCTAGATTTCAATAACGGCCAGCAATAGCCGCTTAAAGCCGAAAAACAAGTTAAAGGAATGTGGTGACTCTTAGAACCTGTTTCAGAAACTGCTCCGGTCAGGACAGTGTAGCATTTTTGCAAAAAATGGACTTCAGAGATAAACAGGATTTTGCCAGGTCACTAGAAAGGAAAGAACTGAATACTGGTGTTAGTATTGATAGAACAGTGGTGTTAGTAGTTCGATCAGGGTATTTAGAATGATCCTATCCAGCAATCTGTCAAGTTGTATATGACCTTAATTTAGAAGGTTCCAATGAGTTAATATAACAAGGGTGAATAATACCAAACAATGGATAAACAGAGATTTATGAACTGGCGTCGATCGAATGAGGAACTGCGGTCACCGAGCCTTTGAGAGCGTTGTGAGTTGTCAAGGCCTAGCGTCACGATCCATCGATGAGAGGTTAAGTGAAATTTCTCTTAATCTTAGAAATGAGAAAAATGGGGTGGCCAAAATGGCCACATTCAAAGTAGAGACTGGGGTATGTCGATGAATAATTTTTTTTATAATAATATATTTATTTTGGGGAAAGCCCGCAATAGAAACAAAGCCAATGTGAATAAAACGGAAATAGTACAAGGTGGCAAAATATTCTCAGATAAAAGATAGTATATGTGGGTACAAGTGAAGATAAGAATAAATTTTGTGGATAATAAAACATGATTCAGATAAGAAAATGTAAGAACGCACACTGGATGAACCCTGGAGAAAAAAACTGATAGATTAATACCAAAAGTGTAGGCTATATGTCTGAATAGTATCCGGGGGTCATGACTGCCTTGAGGGATGTCAGTAATACCAAGGGTTGACCATATTATTCGAACGTTTCTACGTCCTCTATGAATAATACCAGGTCTTGTATAAACATTAGCATGAATATGGAAAGGTCATATAAAACACCTTGATAATGGAAAAATCACAAGTGTTCCATACACTTACCAGCTTTTATGAAAATCAGGTCTTATGTGAAGCTGTTATCTCAACTCGAAGGTCTTACATCAAAGTTAATAGGCCTGGCCAGAATTTTTTCCTGAGATCTTGTTGTGTATCATAACTGCATAATTTTGTCTATAGCACGACTCCTGCAAACAATAATACTCTTTGGCAACAACGTAATTATGTA
>OZ022251.1:4099155-4116655 GCA_963978915.1 Caenorhabditis parvicauda | reverse complement strand
CAAGAGCTTATGAAATTTTTTCTCTGTGAAAAAGTTATTATCATTAAAAATTAGTTTTTTTCCGCAAAAATACATGTATTCCCTGCGACCCTCTTGCTTTTTTGGGTGACCTCCATTAATCCGATCCCCAACTGTGACACGATAAACGCGAACAATGGGTTCAAACGAAATGCATGTTGGGGGGGGGGAAGTCTGATAAAAGTGTTTTGAGTAGGTGCAGACAAATGGACTAAACGTGTATAAAATATGCGAGAAAGTACAAGTAACCAAACATTGCAGAGAACGAAACAACAACGGGAAGAATGCTGTTGGATGAAAATATGATGTCTCATGGAAAATGTATATAGAATTTTCTTCTGAACTTAAAATGTAAGAATCGTGAGTTATGATTTCAATTTATGTTACGTACAGTGTACAGTTGTATTAGACGAAACTTGACAGTACAAACAAAAAAAATATTTCAAAAATCATTTTGAACAGGTTCACCAAGAAGTTACCTGGCCTGAAAAAGTAGAACCTATTCCTTCAAACTCACACTTCACTTCGAAACAGCAAACAATTCAGAATAATCTCTCTATGATGCTCCAACTTGTTAGTATTTGCTATTATGAAAAGAAGCTATACGCAGAAATGTTTCATTTGGTGTGTTGGTGAGCTCAGGAGAAAAATATGGTCAGGCAACCTTTATATAAACCCTGGTAAGTGTGAATTATTCTCACACTTCAAAATTTCGTATTATTAAGGTGTTTTATAAGACCTGATAATATTCTTAGAAGACCTGGTTATCTTGGAATCAGGTCTTTTCATAGTTTCGTTCAGATTTAGCAGGTATACTCCAAAACTTTTGGCGGACCGACATTGGATCGTAAACGGGCGACAGATGGACCGGCGACAGATGGACTGCGGATGGGCGACAGATGGACCGGGGGCGGGGAGAGTGCGCTGCGTGTCAAACTTGGACCGACATTGGATCGTAAACGGGCGACAGATGGACCGGCGACAGATGGACTGCGGATAGGCGACAGATATACCGGGCGACAGATGGACTGCAGAGTTGCACGGAAGTAAAATTTTTCAAAACGGCAGTCGGAAGTCGGAAGTCGGAAGTGAATTTTTTAAACGGAAGTCGGAAGTCGGAAGACGGAAGTGAAATTTTTTTCACGGAAGTCGGAAGTCGGAAGTCGGAAGTGAAATTTTTTCACGGAAGTCGGAAGTCGGAAGTGAAAAAAGGGCGGAAGTCGGAAGTCGGAAGTGAATTTTTTAAACGGAAGTCGGAAGTCGGAAGACGGAAGTGAAATTTTTTTCACGGAAGTCGGAAGTCGGAAGTCGGAAGTAAAATTTTTTTCACGGAAGTCGGAAGTCGGAAGTGAAAAAAGGGCGGAAGTCGGAAGGCGGAAGTCGGAAGTCGGAAGTAGAATTTTTTCAACGGTAGTCGGGAGTGCAAAAAAGTTGAAAAAACCCAGAGATATTGTATATTCGTGCATTCTCAACAGGTGATAGGTCAATTCCATACTGAATACAAACGATTTCACGGTTTTTTCGTCATTTTTCACGAAAAAAATTTTTTGACGGAAGTCGGAAGTAGAATTTGTTAAACGGAAGTCGAAAGTCGGAAGTCGGAAGTAGAATTTGTTAAACGGAAGTCGAAAGTCGGAAGTCGGAAGTGAAAAAAGGGCAGAAGTCGGAAGTCGGAAGTCGGAAGTCGGAGTTCCGTGCAACTCTGATCGACTGTGAATGGACCGGCATTGGACTGTAATTAGGCGAAAGATGTCCGGGAAGACTGTCGTCCATTTACGGTCAGATGCCGGTCCACGAAAAGTTTTTGAGATAACTAGACTTTTTTAGAGCTTGTCCTTAGTCCTTAAAGCACTGTGAATGGGCAGCAGCCGGACAGGACATGCATTGGTTTGTATTTGGATCACAAAAGTCGACAACTGTCGCTCATTCACGGTCGAATGCCAGTCCACTGGAAGATTGAGAAACTAGTAGAGTAGCCTCCAAAAACAACTGACGGTTACTGGAATGGGAAGAAATCATAAATTTGAAGCTTTGTTTTTCATTAACTCTAGAGGAAACGTCCAGAGAGTAAGATTTACGAGTATCTTGAATGGTATTCAGGTAAAACACAATATTCTGTATTGGCGTCGAAGAAAAGAATTCAAAAGCAGGAGAAATATCATTTTTCGGAAAATTGTCATCACATTAGGATGCAAACGTTTTGAAAAAATCAAAATTAGATGTCTGCTTTTAACATTGAAGATTTTACAATAAAGATAATAGTGAAAAAAAATGCGCAAAATTTTTGAAAAAATATTAGATTTACTTCCAACATAATGGATTCTACCAAAAACGAAGACGAAAACCTCAGCTAATTGGAAAAAAGAACTTTTACATGAAAATAACAGACGGTCAATTCCATGAATTTTTCACACAGGTCATAGAAAAGTGTTATATTTCCGAAAAGTGATATTTTGCATTGCACGTGTCGGCGGATATTTTTGCAATGGGAATCTTTGTCGGAATGGAGACTAGCGTCCAAGGATGTTTTTTTAATGAATTTCTACCAGAGTCTAGTCAAAGGTTCATTTTTTCAGGGTTTCTTAGTACCGTAGCAGTTTCGCCTTGGAATAAAAGAACGATTTATGTAATGAGCTTTTAATTTCAGAATGCACTGGAAGTAAGAATAATAATTTAAATCCACAAAGATCTAACTGTTCGTTGTGAGAGTCCCGAGTCCTACCGTACTCATATGAGTGCATTCTGCAAAATTGAGATTAGAGTGCGTTTGAAAACGCCCATGTTTCTAGAGATATGTATGTGTAATCATAGTCCTGGCGAATTTTTGCCAAGTAAACTTTTTTCATTAAAAAACCATGGATCTCCCTGTGTCCGCCGAGAACAATTTCGGAGTTTATTCTCCTTAATACTAGACTTCTGGTTCACCTTAATCACCCTCTGCTCAGTTTCTCCCCGTAAGCTAGAGTGGCTACGATTGTCATAAACTATTCATTTATGTACTTGAAATGAAAGAATGTAAGCTTTGTTAACAAGCAGAAGTTGCTAAGAGCTCGAGAAAAATTATGGAGAAATAATCTGTATTAAAAGAAGCAGGACAGTGTTGGATTTTTACTGTGAAAACTTCAAAAAAAAACGATGATCCCTTAGCGGCAAATAATCCTACATTCCCATGGGCTAAGGGAGTTTTTCCTAGCGGGATTAATTGCGTAGCTTATCAAATTCTCTCTTTTGTCTCTTCTTCCGCGCACAACGGCAAGACCGCTAACGACGGGCTAATTGATACGTCAGCTATGCAAAATTCCTCGTTGCGGTCACTGTTGGTGGACGCAAGGCAAGAAGCCTTCCTTCACATAACCGGTTCGCTTCTTTCTATCCAAGGCACCCCCCTCTCTTCTACATAGTACCGCCCATCTTAACTCGAACCCCTTATTTCTTCTTTTCTGAGATGACTTCTTTGATTTTGTCAAGATTTCCCCTTTCACTATCAAAGGGTATCATAATAGTAGAACTTTCTCTAACTTCTTGAAATCCAACATTTGTTCTTTCTTACAGTATCCTTATAATTCCACATAAGATGCATTTCTCATCGCTTCGGTTCATTTGTCGCCACATACGATCCAATGCCGGTTCACCTAAACCTTTAGAGCATGTTGATTCTTCACAAAAGTAAATGTTTTTTTCAACACTTCTTTTTTTTCTCCAAATCGTTTTCAATACATCAACCTACTTCTTACAATTAACCAGTCTAGCTTTATAATCTTGTTGAATATTTGAAAACCTTCCTTAACATTCTTAAGTTTCATAGTTTACAAACAGTTTCATGAGAGTTTGCGAAAATTTCTATTGAATGAAGCTTCCATTGGCTTCGCCGGCTCTGGTGCATTTAGGCTTAGGCTATGTTTTGTTTTTAGCAATAATTAAGTATCTCAAGCCTATGTCTAAGCCTAGAGCCTGAGCCTAATCGCCTTGCCTTAGCCTTAATTCATCAGAACCTAGCCTTAGCCTAAACCTGAAATGAATGCCTAACTAAGCCTAACGTGGTAGGGCCTTCTACTGTTTTCCTTACGTGTTAGTTATGCGAGAACTCTGGTAGTCCCATTTCCCTTTTCCGCGAAGTAGAAAGTCGTCAACTTATTAGCTTAACAGCCTAATAATCCACGAAGATAGTCTATGACCAAGAACTGCGCCTGTACTTGAATGAAGTGAAAGCGGGTTTGTGTCTCGCGAACTTCTTAAAAACATCATCTTCTCGTCCACTCATCGGATATCTTCTTCTCCTTTTTCATTGTATCAAAATGATGTTGGAGAATCCAGAATTGAGTCCTGTTCGCGCGAAAACATTCATTTTTGATAAGAAGTTGGACGGTCAGAGATAAATCTATCTGATATCCTGAAGCAGTTCACTGTGATGTTTCGCGGTACTTTTTTCATTTTTGTCGTCATCGTTATACGGATTTTGTCACTGAAATGTCGCCAGAGACAAAAAATAGTGGAGCTGCCGTGTAGTAGATTTTTTTAAAGCTATTACCACTTTTTTACTTACTTCTTCAGAGTTGTAAAAGAGTTTCATTGTCACTGAAGTTGATAGTGTTAGCGACGAGAAATGAAAAGTTTGACGAAAGTGTTTTCATCCAAAAAAACCCATTTGAATCATAAAAAAATATAAGGAACAAAATCCAATCTTTTCTTTCTTACTCGTCATTCCAGTAATTTCTTTTCAAACTCTAAACGGCTCCAAGGACACCTTTCCCCCGCCGTTTGACGTTCCAAAACAGCTTACGGAGGAAAACAGAGAAAATACAAACAAACGTAACCAGGCAGGTTGGTAGATCGTATTTCGATTCGGCCGGAAATCCCACTTTTTCAAATCCGATAATGATCGCAGACAACTGTCCTACGCCGCCAAAAATTCCTTCACTCGCTTCATTAGTCACGTTTTTCTCATAAGATTCATAATTGGAAGACTTTTTCTTACTCACTATCCTTAATGTTTTTGCAAGTAAAATTTGAAGTTACAAAATAAATTTAAAGTTCTCTTTTTTACTTCGAAAACTAGTTGATCGTATTTTATCTTCCAAAGATCAGATACATTTTTTCTTTTTTTAAACATTTTCGATGCTTGTCAATTTTTTGTTCTCCTGCTCAAACTGATTGAAAAACAAGAAAATGCAAAAGAGAGAGAGAGAGAGAGAGAGAGAGAGAGAGAGAGAGAGAGAGAGAGAAAGAGACAGAGACAGAGAGAGAGAGAGAGAGAGAGAGAGAGAGAGAGACAGATAGAGAGACAGAGTGAAAGAGAGAGAGAGAGAGAGAGAGAGAGAGAGAGAGAGAGAGAGAGAGAGAGAGAAAGAGAAAGAGACAGAGACAGAGAGAGAGACAGAGAGAGACAGAGAGACAGAGTGAAAGAGAGAGAGAGAGAGAGAGAGAGAGAGAGAGAGAGAGAGAGAGAGAGAGAGAGAGAGAGAGAGAGAGAGAGAGAGAGAGAGAGAGAGAGAGACAGAGAGACAGAGTGAAAAGAGAGAGAGAGAGAGAGAGAGAGAGAGAGAGAGAGAGAGAGAGAGAGAGTGAGAGAGAGAGAGAGAGAGAGAGAGAGAGAGAAAGAGAGAGCCAGAAAGAGAGAGAGAGAGAGAGAGAGAGAGAGAGAGAGAGAGAGAGAGAGAGAGAGAGAGAGAGAGAGAGAGAGACCGAGAGACCGACACACAACCTACCACGTATACAGTTGTTCTATTGCTTGTTGATTTCTTATGACGTCATGTATGGACACTTTCTCATTACTCCTCCATTACATACCCACTTTCTCCCCCCAATTTGTTATTTATCTGATGATCCACCTCTGCACCCTGCATGTGAGTGTAACTCGAGTGTTTTCCCACTTTTGGATTTGTTCTTCACATTGACATGTAAATCTGACGCAGCTATTACCCTACAAACCGCCTTTTCGTGATCCAATCATTTCTTCTCAAGGTTTTTCACCTTTTGATAACTCTTAGATATTCCATAATTATCAGAGATCCGACGATTTTGCTTGATATTCCGTTTCACATATCTTCCTCTACCTGGAAAAAAGTCTGACCTCCGTAAATCGGGTACTTAGGTTTCGCCTTGAAATACAAGAACGATTTAAGTAATGCGCCTTCAATTTCAATGGACTGAAAGTAAGAATAATAATTTAAATCCACAAAGATTTAACTGTGCGTTGTGAGAGTCCCGACCCTACCGTACTCATTTCACAAAATTTAGATTAGAGCGCACATAGCTTCCTCTACCTGTTAAAAAATCTGGCCTCCGTAAATCGGGAACTTAAATTCGCCTCGAAATACAAGAACGATTTAAGTAATGCGCCTTCAATTTCAATGGACTGAAAGTAAGAATAATATGTAAATCCACAAAAATCTAACTGTTCGTTGTGAGAGTTACCGTACTCATTCTGCAAAATTGAGATTAGAGCGCGTTTGAAAACGGCCATGCTTCTAGCGATATACAGTGCGTATAAAAAAAACGTCATGTTGTGCTTTTTTGCTGATTTTCTAGGTATTTTTTTAGAATGACAAAAATTTTTAAACAAAAGTTTTTAATCACATTTAGATACACATTTCCTGAAAATTTCAACTTGATCCGTCCACGAGCTCTCGAGTTATGTCCATTGAACGAAAATGGGCCTGTATAAAAATAACGTCATGTTCATTAAAAACCAAGATAACGAAAACAGAATACTGAGAAAGCGAATTTCTCTTGATGGACAGTCATTTTATTAATCCTTAGAATAAAAAAAATCATGTTTTGTAGAGGTTTACAAAAACTTAGAAGCCTGGAGAGCAGAAATTGTCATTTTTTGCTCCAAAGAGCCATATGAGCTTCTTTCAGCTGATAGACTATTCAATTTTGTCACAAACTGATGTGAACATGTAACTCTACATTTCTTATGATGTTACACAGCCTTACAGTGTGCCTTTGCTTCTAGAAAATCAATATTCTCATCCGCACACTGTACTTCCCTCACTTGGCACGTGTTCATCGGGCCATAGTCCAGCCCAAAAATGGAACTTCTTCGGGCAGAACATTGGAAATGTAAGAAGAAGCTCTCTTCAAACACTTTGTTAGGTTTCCACTGATCACAGCTATTCAACAAGCATTGAATGACAGAGAAAAGAATAACCATGCGAATTTTACCGTCTTTCAAGCCATTTTTGACGGTTCAATATTAGACTTCTAATAAAACGCTTATTGAAATGCTATGATCAGTGAAAACATAACAAATTGTTCAAAAAGAGCCTCTTCTTATCTTTCCAATGTTCTGCCCGAACAAGTTTCATTTTTGGGCTGGACTATGGCCCGATGAACACGTGCCAAGTGAGGGAAGTACAGTATGCGAATGAGAATATAGATTTTCTAGAATGAAAGGCACATTGTAGGGCTGTGTAACATCATAAGAAATGTAGAGTTACATTTTCACATCAGTTTGTGACAAAATTGAATAGTCTATCAGCTGAAAGAAGCTCATATGGCTCTTTGGAGCAAAAATGACAATTTTTGCTCTCCAGGCTTCTAAGTTTTTGTAAACCTCTACAAAACATGATTTTTTTATTCTAAGGATTAATAAAATGACTGTCCATCAAGAGAAATTTGCTTTCTCAGTATTCTGTTTTCGTTATCTTGGTTTTTAATGAACATGACGTTATTTTTATACAGGCCCATTTTCGTTCAATGGACATAACTCGAGAGCTCGTGGACGGATTTAATTGAAATTTTCAGGAAATGTGTAATTGAATGTGATTAAAAACTTTTGTTCTAGAAGTTTTTGCCACTCTCAAAAATACCTAGAAAGTCAGCAAAAAAGCACAACATGACGTTTTTTTATACACACTGTATGTGGAGCGCGTTTGAAATCGGTCAGACTTTTTGCTAGATATGTGCGTTTTTATTCCATGAGTAAGATCTTGTTTTTTTCTCCAACTCTTACCAAAGCTTACATTTAGCATTAATGATGAATTACTGTTTTCTCGTTGCATGAAACATTTTCAATGTGATTCATACGTTTCTAGAAAACTGCTAAAACTCTATCATGAACATTCATGATTCTGAATCGTGAAACCAATCTTCAGGAGCAGATCATCTGACTTGTGGTAGACGGAGGATGGTGAGCCTTCAGAAAGCCCTCGACCAAACGTCGTCGTACATCGAACAGAAGACCCATGACATTTTCTACCACATTGGAATCAAGATCGCCAAGCATCCGAAGTTGACTCTTTTTGTTTTGTGAGTTTTTTGGCCAACTTTCAAAATCAAATTTTATATTTTAAAAATCAATAGCCAATAGAAATAACTGAACTTTCAGCAGCCTTAAACAAAAATAAATAAGTAATAAGTAGGTGTGCGACCTGGGGAGGTTACCTCATTTCGTCGCTCTCTATTTCTTTCTCTCTTTCTCTTTCTCTTTCTCTT
The DNA here is from genome assembly GCA_963978915.1 of Caenorhabditis parvicauda. Lineage (NCBI taxonomy): Eukaryota > Metazoa > Nematoda > Chromadorea > Rhabditida > Rhabditidae > Caenorhabditis > Caenorhabditis parvicauda. The sequence goes on along the minus strand of OZ022251.1, from coordinate 4,108,198 downwards.
TCTCTCTCTCTCTCTCTCTCTCTCTCTCTCTCTCTCTCTCTGAATAAAAAGCAGAGATCACGAATCGATAGGCGACTGACCGTTATCCACCCGGCTAATTGTGGTTTTCTTGTTCCTCAACATGAAACAAAAAATCCCCCGGAGAGAAAATAGCACGGAGAATCGAGAGACGCAGTGAAAAGATACCATAAACGGGTTCCACAAGCTAACATGGCGCGTAAGGCTGCTTTCCTGTGTGTGTTGGCATAACGTCAAGCGGGATTTGCGTTGGATAGTTTTTATAGTGATAGCTGCAAGTGTCTAGTCACTACAGAAATACAAGTAGGCCAAAAAGATATGAACGGTATTTTTCATGGCATGTCTCTGCCGAGGAGTATTGGATCGTACCAAAGTTTCATGGAAATAACATTTCCCTAAACAGAAGTCAGAAGTTGGAAGACGGAAGTTGAATAAACTCAGAAATTTGGTATATTCGTATCATTCTCAGTCAGTTAAAAAAAACAAAATCACAAGAAGAGAGATGTATCCGACGCACATAGCTTTCTCTACCTGTAAAAAAATCTGGCCTCCGTAAATCGGTTACTTAGTACTGTAGCAGTTTCGCCTTGAAACACAAGAACGATAAAGTGATGCGCCTTTAATTTCAATGAACTGTAAGTAAGAATAATAATTCACATCCACAATCTAACTGTTTGTTGTGAGAGTCCCGACTCCTACCGTACTCATTCTGCAAAATTGAGATTAGAGCGCGTTTGAAAACGGCCATGCTTCTAGCGATATATGTATGTGTGACGCCTTTTATCTAGAAATTCGAAAAAATTGCGTATTTTATTAGACACTTTTAAAACGTTCTGTTTTGAAAGTAGAAGGAGTTCCAGATCTGTTCAAAACGGAAAAATTTACAAAATCTAATTTTTACCTTATCATAAAATTTTAAATGTGACTTTAGAGCCAGTTAAAACCAGTTGCGCACTCATGTGTTTTACCATTCAGCGAAAAGTCACACGCCATTTGCGACAGTTGTAATGGCCTCTTGGGAATATGCTAAACTTCTCCAATATCTGAGATATCTTAGGAAAACCATGGGTTTTTTCTTTACATCTCGGCAATTCAGATTGAATCCAACCACATCAAGTTTGGTAAAAAATTGAAATCCAATCTGATTTTTTCTGGATCCAATCAAAGTAGACTTCTCTGATTACTTTTAAATGCTCCAGATGTACTCGAAACTTGAGGTAACAGATCATGAACAAAAGTATTATGGAATGAATCATCATAATGTGTCATCATGGTTATAGGCCCATTTTCCATTTAAAAAACTGCTAATTGGATCCAATCTGATAAAATCCTTCAAATAACTATAATGCGCCGGAGATTTATTTTCTCGCCGAACCCAAATAACACGATGAATCTTTGGTCAGCACGAGTATTTTGAAATATATTTCATTCTGATTGGAAACACAACTCTGGATCCAATCTGAGTTGACTTCTCTGAGATTTGAAATGTTCATGCTCTTTTTCTGAATATCGTCTCGAGAGCTTAAGAAAAAGGAGTTTTCAGCAGTAATGCCGAAATACCGTTGAAGTTCATAGGCTGCTAATGACGATTTATTTGCTTTTGACAAATTTTATGAAGTTCATGTGCTATTGATAGATTTTATGATAGATGTTCTATGAAGTTCATAGGCTGTAGATGTCTATGACCTATGACGTAAATGCGCTGCACATAGCTTCCTCTACCTGTAAAAAAGTCTGTCCTCCGTAAATCGGATACTTAGTACCGTAGCAGTTTCGCTTCAAAATACAAGAACGGTTTAAGTAGTGCGCCTTAAACTTCAATGGACTGAAAGTAAGAATAATAATTTAAATCCACAAAGTTCTAACTGTTCGTTGTGAGAGTCCCGACCCTAGGGTAGGCCTACCGTACTCATTCTGCAAAATTGAGATTAGAGCGCGTTTGAAAACGGCCATGCTTCTAGCGAAATGTATGTGCGCCGTTGATATCAACAGCCAATGAACTTCATATCTCTAGAGAGGTTCACCACACTCCTTTGAGCTCATAGCCGCCATCGATGGTAGCTAATGAAACGTATGAGAATTATTCTCTATGAATAAAACTTTTACTTTTAATAAAGAAAGCTTCTGTAGCGTGACTTTCAACAAAACAACACATCAAATCTCATGATGTTATTAAAATGAAGTCCGTATCCAGTTTCGTTGAACGTCGGCGATTCAAAGAAGAACGTCTAATTGAGTGGTTGCGCAAGGAAGTCGTAATAAGATGAGGGAAAGTGCTTCAATAAGAATAATTGAAGTTTATATTACAGTACACTATGGACAGTACTCATGAGTGCAGGAGTGGTCAAGTTCCAAGAAGTCAACAACGTCAGAGATCACTTCAGGTACTATCTCTCTCTCTCTCTCTCTCTCTCTCTCTCTCTCTCTCTCTCTCTCTCTCTCTCTCTCTCTCTCTTTCTACATCATCATTCTTTCAGTGCAACAAACTCACCATCTCGATATGAATACAAAGTTGCCCGTGAATTTTTTCAAGAACTCGGAAGTCCTTTCCACGTAGTCGTTGCGATGAAGTGCGCCGATGAAGGAAGTCTCTTAAGACCCGAGTGAGTTTTTCTTCAAAATTGACTTGTCTATTCTTATGAAAAAAGGCTATTTGGTCACACTGTCTTTCCGCGGCCTTTTCTCAGCTCATAGGAGTCGGATCAGAACGGTGAAAACACCATCGGATAGGTTCTGTTGAAGCGGAGATGCGCATCAACTTTTTAATTCGATCAGACCGCGCGCTGCTGCGCGGCACGGATTTCCTTAGTTTTGAAATTCAAACGTGTCCTCAACGTGATCCAATCATCGCCTAGCATTTCAATTTTTAAAAATGGAGCTTTTAAGAAGTTCCAAGTTGTCTGAAAGAATTCACGTTTTTATTTTAAGACGTTCGTTTACTTCTTCATTCTTTGTTTCGAGTATCAAAACTGGCGTGAAAACAAAAAATGTGGGGCGCGAAGCGCCCCTGAAGAGTGCTTGTCTGCATGAAAATCAGTCTCTCTTGATAGAGACTGACGTCATTTTCAAGCACCACATCACATAGCTTCCTCTACCTGTAAAAAAATCTGGCCTCCGTAAATCGGTTACTCAGTACTGTAGCAGTTTCGCTTTGAAACACAAGAACGATTAAGTGATGCGCCTTTAATTTCAATGAACTGTAAGTAAGAATAATAATTTAAATCCACAAAGATCTAACTGTTCGTTGTGAGAGTTACCGTACTCATTCTGCAAAATTGAAAAAAATGCACATGTCTTCGTGCTAGTTCTACTGACAGAGTTTTAAACATTTTAAACATTGTTCCCGACTTACGGATAATTACAGAGTATTTTTATTCTTCAGTCAAAGGTTGAACTATTGCAAAAGAGCTCTGTGTTTCTCGAGAAGTGGTTCCTCCTATTCTTAGGATTTTTCGGTTAAAAAACAATTTTTACACTTTTTTCGAATCGTGTCAAAGAGGACAAAGGTCTTATAGATTTTCACAACTGGAACAACTTTTTGAGTATTCGAATCATTTATTGATAGTTATTGATACGTAATGAAGGAATCAATCAGTCTGCGTGGACTTCGTCCTATATCGGGTAACCTCAGGTAACTTATAGACATCAGAATGCTTCTTTGACCGGATATAACAGAAAAATACGGTACGATGGTAAAGTTCTCGTTTCTCACTGCTGCCAGTGATCAGAGACACTGGCACAACAACGGCTGAATTGTCTATTTTTCCTTGATGACTTCATCAACTCACATATTGCAGTCACGAAAAATAGGTGGATTGTGATACGTGTTATGGGAGTTATGAAGCTAGCTTGAGGTAGCTGAGTCAGCATCGTGAAGAGTGCAGTTACCTATGGGTAACTAGGGATGGGCAAATCGCCAGTCATTGGCTCGAAGAGAAAGGAGGAGTTAACAATTAACGATTGGCTATCCTCTTTTCGTTGGCCAACGGCATTGGCTATCCAATTGGCGAGCGCCTGGAGCGGCGTTCACTGAGCGATTGGCTATCCTCTTTTCGTTGGCCAACGGCATTGGCTATCCAATTGGCGAGCGCCTGGAGCGGCGTTCACTGAGCCTTCTCGACGTTGAAGATGGTGTTGTTCAGGTGGTATCATTTCGCCAATTGAATAGCCAATCGCTGACCAATGCAATTGGCTAACGAAAAGAGAATAGCCAATCAGTAGCCAATGACTGGCGATTTGCCCATCCCTATGGGTAACTACCAGAGTTGCACGGAATTCCGGCCACAGGGCCTTTTTTCACTTCCGACTTCCGATTTCCGAGAAAAAATTTCACTTCCGACTTCCGTTTAACAAATTCTACTTCCGACTGCCGTCAAAAAATTTTTTTCCGTGAGAAATGACGAAAAGACCGTGAAATCAGTCAGGAATTGACCTTCACATGTTGAGAATGAGCGGATATACAATATCTCTGGGGTTTTCAACTTTTTTGCACTACTACCATTGAAAAATTTCTACTTCCGTCCTTTTTTCACTTCCGACTTCCGACTTCCAACTTTTGAGAAAAAAATCACTTCCGTCTTCCGACTTCTGTTTTGGAAAATTTTACTCCCGTGCAACTCTGGTAACTACGAGTTTATAATGAAAAATACGAAGAACGATAACTTACATAGTATTATGATACTCGTATTTTTCATTATAATTTTGTGACAAGTTATTGTTATAATGAATGTTAACCACCGTTCGTGAACCTGTTAGATCTGAGTGGACCAGCTTCAAAAATTGATTTTTCGAACTTTTTCCAGCGTTTCGATTAATATCTAACAGGTTCCAGCGAAAAGTTTCGTAGAAAGCCACCTCTTGAAGACAAAATCGTCACATACACGCCACAAACGAACCACTTCAATGCTAGCAATAGGAATAGCCTGACGGATGATTGTCATGTGTTCCCGCCGGTTTTTGACCGACGACTGCCTTCTCTGTATCGACCGATAGATGATACAGTAACCACCAAAAGTAGACGTTGATATGATTACTTTTGAGATGTTATCAAACTGAAGTATTGTCCAGAATATTAAAATCGATGTCCAATACCCATAGTGCGATTCGACTAGTAGTGAAAATATCATCGTATTCGTTTACTAAATTCAGACTCGAGAACATTGCGAAAAAGTTAGTCAACATAAATAGAGGGACAATGAGTAGGAATAGAAACGGCCCATAACTGTAATGTAAGTTTTTCAAATCGTAAGAAAGTGCAGCGTGGCGACCAGCGTGGTGTCATGGTGTTTTTTGTTGCGGTGTCGTGGTGTTTTTTAAAATTCTATTCAGCTTCAGACTTGGGCGTGGCTAGATAAGCTTTGAAAACTTTTTTTAAAAAAAAGCACATACGCTTAAAAAACGTAACCGCTGGCACCACTGAATGATGTCATGGCGCTGATAAAATTAACTACCACACTAAACTAACCATTTGAATTTTTCAACAATAAATTTTGGTCTCCGGAGGAAGAATATTGTAACCCTATGGAGACATAGAAGAAAATCGAGAACGAGAATAGCAATTGGGTACATCATAAGATAAATAGTGTAGAGTTTATGACTACTCATTTTATGAGCAAGATAGGTTCCTAACACAGCATAAGTCAAAAGGCTAACGGTTATAAGTGAAGTCAATTGCATAAGTAACATTATTGGATAGTAGGTTGCCTGTATTCATATCATATTAATTAACATATTATTAATTGACAAATCCTCCGCCTACTTTGCCCCGCCCCCTTTTTCGTGAGGCAAATTTTTGGGTGCAGCTTTTTGGATTTGTTGTGGAGGGGGGAGAGGGAGGTGTTGTGCAAAAGTGGCTGGTATTAATAATAGAACAAGGGGACCGCCACCTTTTCGTGTGGCCGATTTTTTGGGTGATCCATTTACGTGTCGATTTACGGGGAGAGGGGGGGAGAGAAGAGGAAGGGTTGTGCAAAAATGGCTGGGTAGTTGACGGGATTCGAACGCGCGTTAAGCGAGTTTTTTGCTAGCGCTTCACGTGTGACCACTGGGGGCCCTCGCAGGTTGTTGCATTAGTTCTAGCCCGACTCGCATCAGAGAGAGAGAGAGAGAGAGAGAGTGTGTGTGTGTGTGTGTGTGTGTGTGTGTGTGTGTGTGTGTGTGTGTGTGTGTGTGTGTGTGTGTGTGTGTGTGTGTGTGTGTGTGTGTGTGTGTGTGTGAGTTAGAAAGACAGAGAGAGAGAGAGAGAGAGAGAGAGAGAGAGAGAGAGAGAGAGAGAGAGAGAGAGAGAGAGAGAGAGAGAGAGAATGAGAGTGAGAGAATGAGAGTGAGAGAGAGAGAGAAAGAGAGAGAGAGGGGGGGAGAATGAGAATGATAGAAAGAAAGAAAGAGAGAGAGAAATAGCAAGGACCTTGCTTCTTCTAAAAACCACTTTTTTTCAATTAAGAAGTCTGAATATGTGATTTTGTAATTATAATGAAAAGGGAGAGAGGGGCTCTGAGCGTAGCGAGGACTTTCTGCTTGTTTAACACATAACAAAACTCCCTGGGAGGTGTAGGGCCCCTAACACTCTCCAAACTCAGTGCGCTGTCTCGTCTGTCTCTTACGCGTCGAGGTCTCGCTATCTAATGTACTCTCTCGCGGCATATGGCAGGAAATGCTCGGCAGAACGACGGGAACTGCCTCTCTAACCGGGGATTGTCTCTGCGTCCTTCCACCTGTTCACTATCCGCGGCGCAAAAACAGGTAGATGAACTCACTTTACGATCCTCTGGGTATGTATAAATAGTAATGATAAGAAGTTTGAGATTGAAGTAGATAGCGATAAGTATAAGAATCGCAAAGACTATTCCAATAGTTATAAGAAATGTCACTAAACCTCTACTTGTGTGGTCTACGCCTTCGTGCTGCCACATGTAGTTCATAGCAGTTGAATGAATACGTTCACAATTGGAGGTTACACGAGAGAACTGGCAGGTGTTTTATTACATTTAAGAAGGCTATGAGGTTATTTTCGTTATGTCTTGAAATCATTGTTCAATTCGAGATCAAGACCTGTAGGCTTTGCTGCATCAATACCTTGATTGATATAGTTCTGGATAACTTATTTCGTTCATAGAAGGCATTCATTATTCCCCACTTTTTAAATCAGAATTATAGGCTTCGAAAACAATTCAACATGAGGCTTCATTATACTTTCAAAAAAGTTTGGAAGTGAAAAGAAAAAAGCTCTTTATATTATTTGAAAATTCGAAAAAAAAGCAAAGCTATTTATCTCAACAAATAAATTGTCCAAATATGATACAAACAAAAAATTTTGGCAAAAAATCTTAAGCAAAAGCTTGCTGACTAGTTCTAACTTCAACCTCTGTTGAACAGCATGAACAGAAGAGTTTTCGCTTCACGCGACTTCCGAAGATTAGAGAGAAGGGGACGACGGTCGCTGAAAATGTTCTGTATTAGTTAATACTAGTATTCAGTTTTTTCTCCCTTCTCTAAAAAACCAAGGGTCATTGTACTTGTAAGACTGAAGAATATCGTTCATGTCAGACATAAAGTACCGTCCATAAAGGTACGAACTCTGACATTTTTGGCATATATCAACCTGGGAGTTTCGTATTGATCTGTAACTTTCAGAGATGTCAAAGAAATCGTTTTTATGCACTGCTTGAGAATATAGAAACCATGGGACATAACTGCGCAATATGAAGATCATTTTCTCAGATCCTCTCAAGATCAAATTTTACCTTTTTGCTTTTTTTTCAGTATTAATTTCTCCTACTTTTTACTATTTTAATTCCTCAAATCATGTTCTAATCTTGATCAGCCAACAGTAATTTACCTTTCAATATAAGCTTAAATAAGGTTGGAAGACAACTTTTGTGTAGATCTAGAATATCTGGAACGAGAGAAAACTAAGATATCGAGAATTTTATGTTTTAAACCATTGCAAAAAAGGACTTTAAAATTTCATGTATAACTTGTGATCTTACGGTTCAACAGAACCCATTCTATCGAATCGGAGTATCTGACTTACAGCAGAGACAACTCAAGCTAGCGTATATGAGAAGCCTGTAAATGACGTGAATGTTCCTGGAGCTCTCAGTTGTCATAAGGAAATTGTAGAGAGCAATGATCTGAAATTTTTAATAGTTGAGATGGAAAAGATTCTGATAGAACAGTTTAAACATTAATTACCTCCACTATTAGAATTAAGTTGTGAATGACGAAACGTCTTGCTTGACCCTTGTTAGAAGCAAAAACTGTTTCATTTCCCTAGTTTTAGGTGTATAAATGTTGTGAAGTCGTGTTCTTGGTGGAGTGCTTTATTTAAGAAGTGAATAATAATGCGGAAGAAGCGGTATTCATAGTCGCCAAAAGTGGGTGGAGACTCAGGGGTCATGGAAAAGAACAACGCATGGGAAAGTGCGTGGATCGAATAATAGTTACTGTAGAACAACATATACGAGTTACTGTAGAATAATTATTCTTCACTCGTAACAATAAATATTTTTGCTACTTACAAGGGTCAAGCAAGACGATTTGTCATTCACAACTGATCTCTAGAACGATGCACAAGAAACACCTAAGCAACGTATCAATTTTATTAGGATAACTAGAAACAAAGCTAGACTCGTGCTCAAGTCCATAACTTCCACATTTTGAGGACAAAACACCACGACTTTGAAAAAGAACTGCCACTACCGAATTACTAAGAAACGTACCAACTCAAAGATACTGATTGGGATAGCCTGCCTGACAATAACGCTGTCCTCGTGGCCGAATATATTTGACTGGATAATTTTATGGAGGCTCTTCTGAATAGCAAGATAACCGATCAATGCGAATATGCTGCAGAAGAGCTTTACGGATGTGTCAATCTGAAAAAACAAAGTTAAGATAATCATGAGCACGATCTAACCCAAGAAGCCCGCACGAAACGATTAAGTGATACTCTAGGCGAGAAGACTTTTCCGTATGTGGAGTAGAAGGTCAAGAAGGAGAGGTATAAAATAATTGGAGCGAGAAG
>OZ022251.1:4086655-4096655 GCA_963978915.1 Caenorhabditis parvicauda | reverse complement strand
AGTTGTTTCAAGCTCGAAAAGGAGCTGCGCGAAACTGCGCAGCATGCTATCTCCGGTCATTTTTGGCCATTTGACGATTGTTTCTGGAACTTCTCCCAACAAACGGAAAATGACCGTAAAACCACCGAAAACTGTCGTAATATCTGAAAACAATGAAAAAAACGGAACAAAAAGGCCGATCAAAACCTTCCTTTCCAGATCGCAGATCGTAGAAGAAGCGCGACTAGCAGCAATCAACTTTCACGCCATCTACAACAATGAAACTATGGTGACAGTGATGAAGAAGTGGGAGAAGGTAAGATTTCCATTGAAAAAGGAGACTGAATCATCGAATCATGAATCGTTTCCTTACAAGGTGCAAAAATGTTTTTGTGGTAATCATGTTTAAACTTTAAGCAAATCTTACCTTTGTAACTAACTAGTGGTTTTAACCTTACCTTTATCCATAACGAATGAGCAGTTTCTGAAACAGGTTCTAAGAGTCACCACATTCCCTTATTTGTTCGAGCTTTAAGCGGCTATTGCTGGCCATTGTTGAAGCTTAGGTATTTTTATTCGTTATGAATAAATATTATAATTTTACCTAACCCTAAAATTTAGATTGTCGACAGAGATAAATGAAAAAAGATTCATGATTCATGATTCAGTCTACTTTTTTGCATAAAATGACTTCAGAGAGTATTTGAATACTCGCTCAGCACCTACGAAGACCCTCTTGTCAAGGTTTTCTGTACCAGTGAAGGGCTGGTCTCGGAAGAAGTTAGAAGGACTGGTCAGTTTTAACCTTTTTGGAATAAATTGGCCAGCTTTCATTGAAACACTTTTTTTGAAAAATTTTTCAGTTCAAATTGATGTTTTTTGATTTTTCAACTTTCGCATTTTTAAATATTTTGCTTTGAAAATTGTGTTAAAAATTGATTTTACATTTTTATCGAGAATTTTTTACATACAAAATTGATAAACTTTATGATCACTTACATTCTGAATGAATGTCTTTAGGAATCCTTGTAATGCCATTGATGACGATCACTTTTGTCATCATCCTTGTCTTTACGATCTCCACAACTCTGAAAGCTGATCCTGCCAAGAGCAAGCCATTCGAAGCTATTCTTGGAGTTATTTGCCCACTTCTCGCCATCTGCGCTGCCTTTGGGAACTTGTTCTGGGTTAGTTCTTGTTCAATGTTAAGAGGTCAAATCATTCTCATTTTATTGTTCTAGAGAATTTTTGAACCTAGCCACAGTTGGCCATTCATAAAGTGGGCGTAACGGGGGCGGGACAACCAAGGATGGTCGGTCAAAAATTGCTTAGTTGTAAAATTTTCAAATCGAACCCTTACCTACATTTTCGATATCAATACTGTTTAGTCTCCTCGAAGTATTTTACAATAACTTTCAAAACAATTGTCTTGTTTTTTGTTTCCCATTTTTTGATACATGAAAGCAAAAAACAACCTAATACTGTTGGCTTTAACTCGAATGACCAGTTTATCTCTCTTATAAAATGTTTTCCAGCTCGGTTTTGAGTTCCTCCCAATCGTCACCGTCGTTCCCTTCTTGATTCTCTCTATCGGAGTGGACGACGTCTTCATCTTCATTCACGCTTGGCACAGGACCCCGGCTAAGTGAGTGTGATACAGTATCGAAACTACGGTGATTAAAAAGACGGTAGTACTCTAAAAACAAAATGTTGTACTTGTGTACAACATGTGCTGTAGATATCTACAGCGCATGTACAGCATACGCTGTAGATAACTTACGGCACATGTGCCGTAAGGAATCTCTCTATGTACAGCATGTGCCGTAAGAAATCTCTTTATGTACAGCATGTGCCGTAAGAAATCTCTCTATGTACAGTATGTTCCGTAAGAAATCTCTCTATGTACAGTATGTGCCGTAAGAAATCTCTCTATGTACAGTATGTTCCGTTAGAAATTTCTCTATGTACAGTGTGTGCCGTAAGAAATCTCTCTATGTACAGCATGTGCCGTAAAAAATCTCTTTATGTACAACATGTGCCGTAAGATATCTCTCTATGTACAGTATGTTCCGTAAGAAATCTCTCTATGTACATCATGTGCCGTGAGAAATCTCTCTATGTACAGTATGTGCCGTAATTTATTTACATCGTATGCTGCACATGCTCTGTAGCACATGTTGTACACAAGTACAGCATTTTGTTTTCAGAGTAGTTACAGTAATGAAGTTGTTAAACTATCAACGTTACCTTGACCTATACAGGCTTGAGGCTGCAATATTCGATACAGTAAAAATGTCAAAGTAGTCTATAACGCTCTTCACTGTTGAAAATCTACTTATTTCCTATTTTTACATAGATTCTCACGTTCACAATTTCAGAAACTCTGTAGAAGACCGCATGGCCGAAACCCTTGCCGACGCCGGGCCATCCATCTCTATCACATCTCTCACCAACCTTCTCTCCTTTGGAATCGGAATTTTCACCCCAACTCCCGCCATTTATGTGAGTTCTTAGTTTCTGCTGGAGTAGGTGTTTTGTTTTGGCTCTAGATTCAACATTGATTGATTTTGAGTAAGGTCAAAAGTTCACGAGGCTGTACACAAGGCTAATATCGTTCAGAAGATATTGTTGTATGATCTTCATCTACATTTTCCTCAGTTTTGAAAGAATTTTGTAGAACAAGCGTAGAATTATACAGGTTTAAACAGGATATCACAATCAGTCTGTACTTTTACTCGTAAGAAGTGTCCGAAGCAGGGAACTGAATTATTCTCATAATAATCGAACAGTTTTTTTTAATTCGAAAACCGTTTCTAGTTCTTCAAGAATATCATCTAAACAGTAATATTACAGACGTTCTGCGTCTTCATCTCAGTAGCTGTCATCTATGATTGGATCTACCAGGTGTTCTTCTTCTCAGCTGTTTTGGTACTGGGAGGCGAACGAGAGGCTCAGAGAAGGAACGCCTACCTGTTGTGGAAGAAGGATGTTGTTCCTGAAAAGGTTTGAAAAACGAGAAAAGATAGAAAGTAGAAAAAGAGCACCACTTGTGGTGCGTAGGCCTTGGCTCACACCGCGCTAAGCGCAGTAGAAAAGTGTCGGATTAAGCAGCGAGAGGAGGCGACCAATAAGCAGCGAGCACAAACTCCGCCCCTTTGTAAATCATGCACCGCTGTAGATCAAATCACAGTTACTGTAGTTCAGGCATGACGATGAGGCCTCGATTTCAGGTTTAGCGTTGAGACACGATAAAACACGGCACCTGTGAGTGGTGTCGTGTCTTATTGTGGTAAGCCTATATTCACCAGTGTCCAGCCTAAAAGCCTAACCATGGTGTCAGCATGTGAAGAATTGTTCAGGACTACGAAAAGCCAGGAAGAGTCGTCTCAGCTGTGAACAGAACCCTGGGAACTGTACTGGATGTGTGGGTTGACTTCTGTTTGAGCTGGTACTCCAAGGTTATACTAGGAGGTACTGTTTTTCTCGAAAAAGTATCATTTGCACAGTGATGTGTCGACATTCTTGCTATCGAGTCCAAATTTGGTATTTGAGAACTGAGAAAAAAAAATCCACTTTTTCGGAACAGTTATCATCTCAATGAAATTCATCGAAAGCGTTGAAAACCGAGAAAATTAGTAACTTATAACGTTTTTTTCGTCACATTTTGACTTAAAGTACTAGCATAGATAGCTTCCTTTACACTACACGTTGTCACAAGATCAAAAAATCGAGTGGGGGTGGAGTTTCAAAAAAGGCGTGAACCAGTCCATCCCAGTCAATAGATTCAATTTTCCGCTCCGGATGACCGCTTTGCAGCTGTCTTTTTTACCCCTTTATTCCATGTATTCTGCTCAACTTCAGTCCGTATTCATCTAGAAAATTGTTTCAAAAGTTATTGTGAGATACTTAGAGGAGACTAACCAGTATTGATATCGAAAATGTAGTTAAGGTCTCGATTTGAAAATTTTGCAATTAAGTGATTTTTGACCGACCACCCTTGGTTGTCCCGCCCACTTTTGAAATGGCCGAAAGTGTTATACCGTGCACTAGCAAAATTATCCCCTTTGCAGTCATCATGGTCACTTACTGGATTGTCATGTTCAAAGGAGTCATGAACATTGAGGTAACAAGAAATTTAAGGAAGCTCTGAATTTCGATTCTGCAGGTCGGCCTCTCTTCCGAAAAGCTGTTCCTCGACGATTCTCCACTCTTGGAACTCGTCAGACTTCAAACCAACGTCATATTCAAGGAAGGAGGTCAAGTCGCGTTGTTCGTCAACAACCCAGGAAACATGAGCGAACCGGATGCCGTGCCTGAGATTATGAGGATTTTGAGGTTTTCTTGGAAGTTCTTTCAAATTCTTGTAGATTTCTATGAGAGTTGCATTTCGTGGCATTTAGTAAAACGCGTCCCGTTTTTTTTTTCAAAAAAAATCTAAATCTTTTAAATCAACAAAGATCTAACTGTTCGTTGTGAAAGTCCCGACTCCTACCGTACTCATTCTGCAAAAGTGAGATTAGAGCGCGTTTGAAAACGGCCAAGCTTCTAGCGATATACATATGTGTGAGAGATACAGTTTACCTCAAAAAGAGATACAGTTTACCTCAAACTTGGATCATCAAACCGGGAAAGTGATCCAACTCCAAAAATTCAGACGGTTCGAAACAGCGAACAACAGTGTTGGAGCAGCTTCAACCCACATGTGGCTTCTACCTTACTTACCGTACGTAGGAGAGCAGGTTTGAAAAAGCTCGGAAAAACTGAGAAATTCCTTCCAGGAACATGGCTCCATCGAGTTCAAATACCGCTACCTTCCTGAATTCTTCAAGCTTGTTGAATACAGAAGATGGAGTCATTTTGTCAACCTCGGAAGCACACAGTGAGTCTGATGGCTCGATTTAGATCTAGTATTGGGTTATAGGGACTGTCTTCAAGAAAAACCGTCATGTCTACAGAAGTTCGTCTTCGCTACAGGATTCCACGATGCTGTTACTTGGTCTGAAAGGTAGGCATCTGACACGCTAAGCGCAGTAGAAAAGTGTCGGATCAAGCAGCGAAGGGAGGCGACCAATAGGCAGCGAGCACAGACTCCACCCCTTCGTAAATCCTGCACCGCTGTAGATCAAATCACAGTTACTGTAGTTAAAAAACTTTTTCTCTGACGTTTTTTTCAAAATTCATGATAAAAAGCTAGTTACGAAGAAAGGTTACACGATTTGCAATTTTTCAATAGCAAAATAGGAGAGAAGGATGAAAAAAATTTATGTGCGAACGCGCCCTACAGCGAATTTTCGTTCAATATAATTTTCGTGCAACGCGTCTAATCGATATCGATAACCTTTAGCTCGATGTGTCTGAGTCGATGTCTTGTCCTGCATGATTTTGTGGTGTTTACGTACAGTACTCAAATCGACATTCACATTGCTTAGATTATAATTTGACCTTTTTGTACTTTTTTGTAAACTTCCACAACACCTCCGCAGTACCACGCAGTACTCATGTTTTTCCATCATACAGTTTTTTTCCAGACTAGCTTTGCTCGAAAACTGGCGCTCAATGGCTTCTGAATATTCTCATCTGAATCTTACCGTGTACGAAGATTTCAGTATGTATTCTGACCAGGTAGTTTTTCTCATGATTTCAAAAGTTTCAAGAAGATTCTGAAATCTCAAACACTAAATTCTCAATATAAGTTTCTCACTTATCCAACGTCTTTTCCAGCTTCTAACCATCGTTCCGGTCACCGAATCCACCGTGATCTGCGCTCTCCTTTGTATGATTCTGATTCTCATCGTCTTCACTCCTTCACCAGTCACTATCGTTACCTCTACTGCCGCCGTCTTGTCCATCAACCTGGGTTTGTTTAGGAATTTGAATTTCAATCTTATTGAATTTAGGTGTCTTCGGATGTCTGGTCTACCTAAACATTGACCTTGATCCAATTTCTGTAAGTTATTAAACTCGATGTTTCAGGGTATCCCAGACAGTTTCATTCATGTCGGTCGGTTTTTTTGTTCAGCGGAAAAAATCTGAATTGAAATAAGCAGTGTGAATTTCATAAGAAATACCCGTCTGGACAGTACCGATCAGAAAAAAACGAACGCTACTTTTTTCCACATCTCGATGTGTAAACAATGTATTCCAACTTTCAGATGACAACTCTCCTCATGGCAATCGGATTCTCTGTTGATTTCGTCGCTCACATCACCTGGCACTATTACAAGGGAGATCATGGGGTAAGTTCCAGTCATGCTTGATTTGGGTACTGTAGGAGTTTATTTTTACTAAACTTCATACAGTAATCGGAGATAGATCAAAAAGTACTGTATCCAAGTTTCCAATCAAGTTCTAGAAGGGTTCCAAGACCTTCTAGTTTTGTAAGTACAGGGATTATATTTTTGCATCTTGTGAGAAATAATCATTTTTTAACATATATAGTAGTCAGTTCCAGATCAACAACCAATTTTTCAGACGAAGAAAGAGAGAATCCGCCATGCCCTTGCCTCTATCGCCTGGCCCATGTTCCAAGCGGGATCGTCGACGATGTTGTCAATTTCCGTTCTGTACATTGTCAACGCCTACATGGTTCAGGTCTTCGTTAAGGTAATCTTTTCTAGAGGAACATGGGACCGCCCCTTTTGCTCCGCTCACTTTTTCGGGATATAATTTTTGTGAAAAACGCAGACTGCACATATATCGATAGAAGCATGGCCCTTTTCAAACGCGCTCTAATCTCAATTTTGCAGAATGAGTACGGTATATAGAGTCCCGACCCTAGGGTAGGCCGACCGCGTTAGGGACCGGGACTCTCACAACCAACAGTTAGATCTTTGTGGATTTAAATTATTATTCTTACTTTCAGTCCATTGAAATTAAAGGCGCATTACTTTAATCGTTCTTGTATATCGAGGCGAAACTGCTACGGTACTAAGTACCCGATTTACAGAGGCCAGATTTTTTTACAGGTAGAGGAAGCTATGTGCTCTGCACCCTCTCCCCTAAACGCACTCTCTCACCGCTTATGTCTGCGTCTAGCCGTAGTACGCGCTTCCTCACCGCCTCTTCTCCTTTTGAAAAGTGCCCATAACTGTCTGCACTCTCTCACATTTTTTGTCTCTCACGGGGTAGCGTAGTGAGCGTAGCGAGCAACAACTTCTGATTTTGAGTCTGACAAGAGATTTTCAGGTTGTTGTGCTGGTTATAGCACTCGGAATGTTCCATGGACTTGTACTTCTCCCTGTGGTCTTCGCAGCGCTTCCATTCAACAAAACATCCGTCCCACAGAAGCCAGGATCACACGGAAAAGTGGTGAGACCACCCAACAAGAAAACCTCTTCTTCACGTGGTCTTTCAGATTGCTGCCGAACTGCCCGAAAAGCCAAAAATGCCCGAAACCATTGACATGCAGTCAAAGGAGCGCGAAAGAGCATAATTTATTCACTGATTTAAACTCAACGACCAAACGGGTATTCATCGAATTGAGTGCTAGAGTTTTTCAAAATTTACATCAAATAAATTATCTGTCATTCACGGAGGAGATTCTTTGAGAAAGTATCATATTATTATTATTATTATCATAATAATAGTAGAACAAGGGGACCGCCCCCTTTTCGTGAGGCCGATTTTTGGGTGATCCATTTATGTGTCGATTTACGAGGGGGGAAGGGAGAGGGTTGTGCAAAAAAGCAAAAGAGGAGAGAGAAAGAAAAGAGAGAGAGAAAGAGAGAGAGAGAGAGAGAGAGAGAGAGAGAGAGAGAGAAAGAGAGAGAGAGAGAGAGAGAGAGAGAGAGAGAGAGAGAGAGAGAGAGAGTGAGAGAAAGAGAGAGAGATTGAGAGAGAGAGAGAGAGAGAGAGAGAGAGAGAGAGAGAGAGAAAGTTGTTCTTGAGGCATTAATGGCGTTCGAGCGCACCTATTACATTCTTAAATTTTCAAAATTTTCAAGGCTTACCTTCATTGATTTTTCGTCTTGACTCTCCAAAACCGGATGACCGCGTTGCAGCCGTCTTTTGGTATTTTTACCCATTTTCCATGTATTCTGCTCAACTATTGAACGAGAAAACTGTTGTTAAAGTTGTTGTAAGATATTTTGAGGAGACTAACCAGTATTGATATCGAAAATGTAGTTAAGGTCTTGATTTGAAAATTTAGCAACTAAGTGATTTTTGACCTACTATCCTTGGTTGTCCCGCCCCGTTACGCCCACTTTTGGAACGTCCGAAAGTGTTACACCGTGCACCTTTTTCACAATACTTTATTTGGACGGACAATGGTAAGGTACTATGAACAACGGTCAAAATTAACAGTTTGACGGAAGTTAAAGTCTCTCCAGGGTCTCCTCCACCGTACGCAAAGACTCTTCAAAGTAGTTTCTGTAGATTCTTTCAAGGTGTATTTCATAGAAATACTTCTTAATAATGCAAAACACCAAACAATGAGAAATTCTATGTGGAACGGGTAAACTGGAAAGGCGAGGGTACTCGTACTTCGTGAGTTCGTCCACTACTGAATAGCTGATCTCAAAAAAACGAAAATGAGATACTACAGAAATTCTGCGTTCTATTCTCATGTACTTCTTCCTTGCTTCCGCTGTTTCCCTCTGATATCTCTTGATGACCGTTTTCAGTAATTCCAGAACTTTTGTAGCGTCGGGTCTGCGCTCTGATGAGTTCGTTATGAGGTAGTGAGCCATGAGCACAACCAGGTATATAGACACGAATGAGACGAGAAATGGAGCAAAGACGAGAGGATTTTGGAGCAGATAGAAATCTTCGTCGTTGAACAGTGTAAGGAGTTCGTAGCAGATATTACTTGCAGCATGTAGCTTATTCTCCTTACTACTCCTATCCGTTTCATTATTTGCTGACTCTAACTCTCTCAGCACTAGTTCCATTTTGGCTTTGATGAAAGAGTGAGCATTTTTAGAAATGAGGTCCTTTACCTCCAGCTCCAGCACGGCCCGCTTGATGGATTCAGTCGATATGCTAATAAGATTCAGCAATATCTGGAAGGCAATATTGAGATGCTTGACTTTTGGAATAAACTGGACAATGTTCATCGCCGTGGTTGATACATTGTTCGCAATGGATGAGACGCGCTGCTTTTGTTCCAAAAAATCTGATTCATTCTCCAAAAATCCAGGAAACCTCGAAGATAAGAAGTACTGTTCATCCACTTCTTCAGTTCCATGATTTCTACTTTCGAATGAACCAACTGAAACGTGTCTGTTAGTAAAAAGATATGAGACGTTTCGCGAGAGAATCAACCAGAAAGTGCGCTAGGCTCCCCGTGGACCGCTTGGTCTCAAATTGAGTGTGCTAGTAGATTTTGCTAATTTGAATTCAAAAATGTCAGTTTCACTTCGATTGATCCTGCCAGTTTCTCGCAGTACCGTCCTAAACTTGGCAGTTTTCAATGTTTAGACCTTCATAACTCTGTTCAAACATCTCATTTTATCAAGATACAAGCACTCTTCAGGGGCGCTTCGCGCCCAACCTTTTTATTTTTCCCGCCAGTTTTGATACTCGAAACAAAGAACAAACGAACGTCATTCAGTAAAAACGTGAACTCACAGACAACTTGGAACTTCTAGATAGCTCCATTTTAAAAAATTAAAATGCTGGGCGATAAATGGATCACGTTGAGGACACGTTTGAATTTCAAAACTAAGGAAGTCCGTGCCGCGCAGCAGTGCGCGGTCTGATCGAATTAAAAAGTTGATGCGCATCTCCGCTTCAACAGAACCTATCCGATGGTGTTTTCACCGTTCTGATCCGACTTCTATGAGCTGAGAAAAGGCCGCGGAAAGACAGTGTGACCAAATAGCCTTTTTTCATTAGAATAGATTTTTCAGTCATAGTGATGTGATTACACTCAATCGATCCAAATCAAATGTGCCAAAAATTATCGATTGTTTTTTTGCGCAGTACTTTTTTGTCTATAACTCTCTTCAATCGCAAAACCGCATCTTATTTTTTGATAGTTACATTCTAAAACAGAATACGCATTGTTCAGTAAAAAAAT